>JAHDVE020002324.1:0-21314 GCA_022606495.2 Halesus radiatus | reverse complement strand
GAAATTCTATAGCCCTTTTTTTGTTCATTCTTTTGATCATCATCGTCATTAACGGATTTACGACCCTAGTGGTGTCCTGGCTGCCTCTAGGGAACGCCTTCACTCTTGTTGATATCCTGGTGTTTCCTTTCAGTTCCTTATGTCTAATAAAGTGGTGTTTGCCTATTCATTGTTCAGTCTCCTAAGTTTAGGCCTCCTAACTCTCCTTCAACCTGCACCCTTATTATAGAGAAGCCTTTTTGGTGGTTGGCTTTTTTCCGTCCTTTTGAAATGTTCTACCCAGCGGACTTTTCTCACTTTTACAAATCTTGTTATTGACTGCTCTTCAAATAATTGTTGCTTTCAGCTCTTCCAAATGTTAACTTGGTACCGTTTTCGTATATTTAGAACTCTCAGAAATGATGTTATGTATGGCTGTGTAATGTACCACCAATCAGTAACAATTGTGTAATGATTCAGTGTCAAACAATAATCAGCCAACAGTCAATTTTCTGTCGACTCTTTTAAAAACATTTAGAATCTACACAGCATAATATTTTCTCGTTCTTTCTAATTTATACGAATCTCTCGTGTAATTTACATAAAAGTTTGTCCCAAGGTGTAAGAGAAATAGTTGAATTACTACCCGACTCTTTCCTCTTTTCACACGTATGCTGCATAATCCAACCGTTTTGGTCAGAGAAATCGCTTATCCCTTTTTAGTTCTCGCCGCTTCTAATTTCAATTCTTCTCGGGTTTTCTTCAATGGAGCAAAACCAGCGGAAGTAAATCTGGTTTCTTTTTGCATACAATGGTCTCGATCATTATTCTGAAGGCGATAAGTTGCTAAACGCCGACTGCAGACATCACGCCTTCCGTAACAGATCAAGTTGATTTCCTTTTTCATGGCCTCTTGACTAGATACACCAACTATTAGGTGATATACTAGAAACACTAGTAAAGCTGTTAATCCCTTTACACTTGTTGTCATCCACATATATCACACCAGTTGAAGGCATCTAACGTTCTGTAAGAGAGTTTCCATATTGTTTTTTTGTTGTATTCTTACAGAGAAATAATTAAAAGTTTTATTATTTATCAATAGTACAAAAATTTCTATATTTTCAGTATTGCTGCAAGCATTTTACTACTTATTTCAACCCATGCTTTGTTGTTTAACAATATTTTTGATCATATAAAACTCACCTTTCGTGGCAATTAAATTGCCTCCCTGTGGATTCTTCATGGGTTACAACTAAGTTGCCACCTCCCAAAAGCGGTTGAAAATGCTACGTTCCAAAATAGTTCATATTGAATGTCACTTTTTGGGATGACTTTCGAAATTAAAATTTAAAATAACAAGTCATAAGCACAGCCAGGGAGTGAAAGGGTAAACTTTTTGCCATAAGCAGCTAGAAATTTAACAAACCTGCATGCATCACGAATCCACTTCTTCCATGCAATTATTACAGTTTTAATGCGTTTAACAAATAACCCGTCAAACTAATTGACCGTTTGCTAATTAGGTTGACACGAATACCCAACTCTTCAATGTACTCGTATTCAATGCGCCAACACGTTCTATCAACTATCAGTAATCAGTCGGCAGGTAAATCTAACTCGAGATTCAGTCAGCTTCTCTATATCGAGATACATTGTAGATATGTTCAACTTCCCGGAATACAAATACGAAAAGACGATGATTGTATACATCCTCAACAATTGTTCATAAGATATGTGTCTGGAGTATAAGTATCAGTGAATGTGAGGTGTATTTTGTACTTAGGGTTTTGTATCCAGTTACGATCTTTGCCCTAAAAACTCATGAAATGTAATAATAATAAATTCAGTCAATTAAATAAAACCATCAGATGGTGATAGTAATAAGGCCAAAGTGCCGCAGTACTAGTTATCTATAAAACATGAGGGGTATTTGTATAAGCCCCAGCTAGGTAGAGGATTACGAAATAATCCATAAAATCAAAATAAAAAAAGTGTGTTTTGTATATTCGCCTCTGTTGTTAATTATTTGGAATGGTACTTGCACGATGTTATTGCTGAATTTGTTCGTGAGACAAATTAAATATTTTGTTGTTGTATATCATGAAGACTATCTATTTTACCTATATACCTTCTGTGGTGTGTGTTTGCACCTGTGTCACTATTATAATTTGAATTTTTACGACAAAATATGTAAAAACCCGTATAGGGTGTATACAATATAATAGATAAATAAATATCTAGCTATTCGTCTCTTGTATGGTTTTCTCTTACATCAGAAAGTTATTTTTCAAACTAACAACGAAAGAGTGTTGCAGTCAAGATGAGACTCTCTCCCAGAAATTTATCGTAGGACGCAAAGTCTTATACAACGAGGGTGCTGGAATGACCTGTGATCACGTTGTTCCTCGTTAAACAGTAGGTCATAGATGTCACTTATGGGAAAGGGCGTAACCAGAAACGGTGCGCATGTATAAACTCAACAGTCCAGATGAGAATCTGTTCCAGAAATCTACCGTTGGACCCATAACTTTGTTCAATGAAGATACTGGAATGACCGTTGATAATATTATTACCCGTAAAGCAGTAGGTCATAGGTGTCACTTACGGAAAAGACTGAACCGGGAAACGATGCGCATATCTAAACCCGACAGTCAACATGAGAATCTGTTCCCGGAATCTGGCGTTGGGCACGTTGCTTTGTTCAATGAGGCTGCTGGATTGACCGATGATAATGTTTTACTGATCAGTAGGTCAAAGGTGTCACTCGTTCTTTCCAACAAGTTCTGATAGCAGTCCGATTCGAGTGAATTTTTAGACTGAATCAAACCAGTTTCTAGTCATTAATTATCATACTAATGGCCGGTAGGTCTTGTCGAAGTCAGCATACCATAAGACATAATATTAAGGACACGCCTACATACATTTCGTAAATAACCGCGTGTCTAAAAAGGCAGGCAATACCTTAGAACCATTATTTGGAAACTGGCAGTTAACCAATCTTTCGTATCACGATAATTAATTGAGCAAAGTTATAATTATGTACCATTAATGTATTCCTTAATGTAACGTCATACTCTGAGATGGATTGGCATCTGCTTTTGACACCATCTAACAGGATTGCAAAAATAAAGGTAACAAACTAACTATCACGCCGTTTCCCTGCAGGGGTACGGGGAGAGGACGGACCGTCAAACAACTAAATCTTGGCACACTCCTTGTTTCATTTAAGTTCATACCGCGTCTCGTACATCCTATTCTGTTATCCTGACTCGTGGCATGGCCCGACTCAAATAATTAGTTTACCTTTATGTTTACGTTTCCTTCCATGTTTTCCTCGGGCGTCCCCGACTTCTACCATTCACATTCGCATTATATATTCTCCTTACACCCCTTGCTTCGTTCATCCGCTCTACATGCCCAAACCATCTAAGCATTCTCCTACATCAGCCTTGTATACATGGTTTTACTACACATGTATACTCGTACGCCTCAGAGATCTCATTTCTACAGCATTCAGTTTACTTTTATCCTTTCTCTGCCAGTTCTATGCCTCACTACCACACATCAGGGTTGGTACCAACACTCCTTTGTGGACTGCTAGCTTCAAAATAAAGGTGTATAAACTATTTGGCTGAGCATTATTTTAATAATCATTAGATCATTCAAGGATTTTTTAAAAATATTGCATACTTGACATCCTAACACAATAAATGACTCATATCAGTTTTATTTTATTGTAAACGAATATATTTACTTATCTTCGTATTCATAACAGTTGTTGCCACATCAAAAAATAATATTTTAAAAATTCGGACTAAATGACAAAAATGTTCATTTAAGCAGATCTTATTAACACCCGTTGACCCCATCTCTCACCCTTCCTGCGTTTTATCCTGTAACATTTCCGGAATTTTGAATCCTTTCCCAACCCTTTTGCGGTTTTTATCATTTGGTAGGTAATGTAAGGAGGTACTTTTAGAGCATATCACATGTCAGTAACGCAGTAAATCATGGCCGTGTTGCCAGCGCTCGAATCGGAACCGGCTCTAGTTTTTGCCGTTCCGGCCCAAGCCCATCTGGCGGAAGCGGAAGTGGCGGTTGCACCCGTTCATGTGTTCACATCACTAGTCACTGCCGCCTTAGGAATTAGCCAGGCCTACCGACCTACCCAAACGCACTGTAGTTCTGATATACGTCTATCATCTGATGCTCTTTCGCCTATACCGGATAATTGGGTTTACATTTTAAATCGGTGCCGGCTACTATCTTTCTAGGGTTACTTTCCTGTCACTGAGAATAATAATTCTCCATTCTTACGACTTGGAAATTATAAATCGGGAATGCTTCGAGGATTTCAACTTTTCATTCCAGAATATTATAATAATAATTAATTATAATGAGTTAATTTCTATAGCGCAGTTTTGTGAAGGTTCACCTCAAGTGCGCTTTACACTAACTAACCTAACCTAATATAATTGTAAAATAACAGATATACTACATAGTATATCTGTTATTATAATATATATACAATATGCAAATTAATACTATGACATACAATATTCATGAGCAGGTATTATAAAATAACAATTTAGAAACTAATAGTGTAAATAATCAAATATGTAGTAGGTACAAATAACAAGAGAAAATTATATGACATTATATACATGGTTTTTCACTGAATACTAATGAAATTAAATAACAAGGAGAGAAAACCGCAACTAAATAAGCTATGAAGGATTGAAAGAAAAAGAAAAAGAAAGAAAAAAATGCAAATAATACCAATAAATAAGACTAAAGAAGGTTATGGTACATGGTAAGCAGTGACGTGCAATCCATAAAGGCTGAAAAGCTGTGCCTGCCCTAAGGAAAGTGAACTATAAGAAATTATATAAAAATTTAAAAGGCGACAAATTTTTTATAAAAACATATTTTTACGTGAATTTAGTAAGGAACTTGTACGCTCATTTATTCAGATATCCATAACAATCAGCGAAAGATGATAATAAAATTTTCATTTTCATTGCACATTACCTTTAATTATAGAGCAATGCACGCCACTGGTGGTAACTAACCCAATATGAACATTGTTTTTTGAATCTCTTCTACAAAAGGATCTTGCACAATTAGAACCAGAGAAGCTCAATTAGCATCGGTTGGACATGTGCAATGAATACCAGATGACGGGACGTCTAAAATTATGGTCAAGTGTGCCCCAGTGGAAACGATCCATTGGTAAGCCAAGGAAGATGTGAACTGGCCGCATGGTCCAAGCATCCCTGAGGTGATTTTAGTCACTACACGGCGCTTAGAAAAAAATGCCATTTATTATTATGGTGCATGGAGAAAGATCAAGCAGGATGGGAAGACAATATGATGACTGGAGAGGAACATTTAGGGACTGTAGCCGGTAGATAATATTTGTGGACGCCAAATCCCACCCTGGGATAGCGCTGTAATGTTGATGAGAGATCCAAGAAACATACAGGAGATACAAGACAAACTGCTGAACGGGCTGTCACGATCATACTTGACTGATCTCTGCGTGAGGGACAACCTTACTCAGAGCCAACTCACGCTCAGGACGGCCAAGTCTGATGAGTCGAACAGACTAGTTGAACCCTCTCGTACGAATGCTACCAAATTTAGAGACAGAGCTTTTAATGTACTGGGCACACATTCTTGGAATGACCTTCCATCTGGTTTGAGGTCAGAAAACAACATCGAAACCTTTAAGAAAAGACTAAAAACATATTTATTTAAATACAACAAGGGGGTACAAACAAGGTATACGAGTAAAGCGCCCCTGGGGAGGTTTTTGTTACTAAACGGCGCTCAGAAAAATTGAAATAATTTGAATTCAACAACAAAATTATAATGTTTAAATAATAATAATGATTATAATGTTTACTACACAGAGCCAAACTTAAGGACAAAAGGTCACATAGTCATGTCCTGAACTGTTAATATGCGTTTTTTTTCACTTACACGACATTTGCACACGTAAGTCGTTAATATTATCGTAATTGAATCTAGTTTGACTATCGGATTTCTATCTAGCACCGAGTCAGTGCTAATTAGTTATTGACACAGCTGACTTCCTCGAGAAGTGTTTCATGACCTTGCTTTCGAAGTACGCCACACATTTCGATGTGTATTTTAACGCCATCGTCTGTCAGATGAATTGAGCTGATAGTACCCCAGATAAACGATAACCCACGTTGATCCGTGCGGCTTGAACACATAACATCTGATCCAAGACCTTCTGTCCGCCTGATCTTGTTTGACATCTACCTTCATGTTTCAGCCTTTTAATTATTCCGCACGACTACATCCATCTATCTATCCCTGGTGTCATATTCCATACTACTTATTAGAGACTAATCTGTACACATTTCACAATCGATAGGTGAAATCAAGTTTCTAATCAAGGGCGACTAATTTTCAATAGAACCAACTAATTATTTTGAAATTGGACACCAAAAATGATCTGCTTTGAATAATTTATTTGCTACCCACACTCGTATTTGGAAACTTGTAAAGATTTATAGGAAAACATCTGCCCTCTTTTTTGTATTATGTCAACCATTTCGGCATGGTATATCCCTAGTATTATAGTGAAAATTTTCCCCAATACGTACACAACCAACTATCAATCATTAGATGCTTGAGGTATTTTTGATATATTTGCTGACTGCATTTATAAAATCAATCGTCATCTATACCAGCATTTTGATGAATCCTTCAATTAACTATTGTAGCGTGAGTAACTTAGGGTTAATGATTTGCTTCATAATATTGCTTTAGCTTTCTATTTTATATTACTGTTAAACGTTTTAAAAATATAGTTTAACATTACTTTCTGGTTTAAAAATTCAATGTATTTATAATTTTCGATAGCTCATTCTATTCTGCTCGAAAATCCACGTAAAAGCCGAGATGTAGGTATCTTTAAAATGATGATCTTCACACCATTCAGAAAGAACTTTTTCATAACGGCCTCCATGGTCGAGGGGTAAGGCTCTCGACTACGAATCCGAAGGTCGCGGGTTCAAATCCCGGCGTGCGCAAGTAAATTTCAGTTGATTAATTTGTGCTGTTTCACAATTAATTCATTTAAAAATAATATGTAGTAAATTTGAACACGTTCCAGAGTGGAAGATACTCTCACTATCGCCCTAGTGAAAGACCACCATTCAGAATTGAAACGTTGCTTGAAATGACTTAGCCGTATTTGGTGACCAGATCTGAATAGCCAGGTATTTCCCCACCTCCCTCTCCCCCTTCTCCTTCCCCTTCCAAATACCTTCAGCCTCACAACATTCCCCAATTGGGGATACCATAGTCTCACTGGCTCCAGACGGTTGGGAGCAGTTGGGGCTCGGCTCTTGTAGAGTATTCAAATACCAAAAATGTAAACTCGGCTAAGGAATTATGGACGTTTTGCAAATTTGGGGCAAGATAGATTTTCTTTTTTTCCAGCTTTTTTTGTCTTTATTGGATGCAAATTGTAGTTGACATTAGAACGATTATCTTAAGACAATTAAAAAGAAGCCTTCCAAAAAATCATTCTCTCTTACAGCGAAAAACATACCAATGACTTTCAAGGTGGCTGGAAATTAACTCCGGCCTGTCTTACTTTTACTATTTTGTAGACCTTGTCAAGTTAAAATATCAAGTGGTTTCTTTTGAATGTCAAATGTCAGCCCTTGCCACTCCTATCTCCTCTCTGACCTACAGTGTCATCTCGGAGGCTGCGGATGTGGAACCAGTCGTGTGTGCCATTTGACCTATTATAGGATTAAGTGAATTTATGCTTTGTCTTTGACCATCACACATCGGTATTCGATATGGTGAAACATGTATTTCTATACCTGACATTACTTGAATATATTATAAGCTGTTTATACCGGTAAACCGTTGACTTGGAATCAACACCCTATTACAAAATAATCTAGTTAATGTATCGACAACATCCAGTCGGAATGAAATCCTTAAGACACGTGTGTAGTAAAACCATGTACGACCGTATTACAAGTAAAGATATAAGAAAATATTTTTCGTTTTTTGGGATTGTAAGCGTCATGAGCGAAATTAAGAAAGGGGCGCTTAGATGGTTTAGGCACCTGGAGCGAACGAACGAATAAAGGAGTGCAAGGAGAACATATGACGCGAATGTGAATGGAAGAAGAAGCATTTTTTTTATTTTTTTTTTTTATTTTACTTTTTTTTTGGGAAAATTAACAGCAAATCCATAATTTTCATACATATAACAATATAAACAATAAATTATGCCAATTATAAATTTTCCTCTGCTGATGATAAATACTATGAGTAAAGTGTGACCATGTACAGTTTTTCATCAATTAGCTTAAACAATGTCAGTCGAGGGAGGGGAGGGTGGATGGGAACATAGGAGTGGGATAAAGGTATAAAGATGGTTTAAGTTAACTAGTTTGAGAGTGGTCGCATTATGGATTTTAATTTCACGTGTAGTTGAGTTAAAAATGTCAATATGGTAATAATTTAAGTTAAACGAGTGTGTAGATCTATAGATAAACGAGTTTTGTTTGGAATTGGTTTTACAATGAGGGATATAAAAAGTAAGTGGCTGTCTGCTGTTGCGATTTGGGATATAAAATAGTAGGCGTTTGAGAAGATCAGGGCTATAAACTAGGTTGCGTGCGATTTTAAATAACATTACGGAATCAGCTATATTTCTTCGACAGGTCTGTAAATTAAAGAACTGTGCGGAGTCTTCATTGCTAACATGAGATCTAAAAGAGCGGAAGTTTAGGTACCTTAAAAATCTATTTTGGACGCTTTCAATTCTGTTTTATGTAGTGCATAGCCTGGGTTCCATACCTGAGATGCATATTCCAAAATACTGCGAACATAAGAGAAGTAAAGTTTTTTGAAAGTGCTAATATCGTTGAACTGTTTACAGGCACGGATGACGAAACCAAGCATAGATGATGCTTTAGTTACTATACGGTCGATATGTTTATTAAAAGTCAATTTATTATCCAGTATGACTCCAAGGTCCTTACTTTCTGATTTGATAGATATCGGTTGACAATTAATTGAATAATCATGAGTAAATACGTTTTTATTTCTGGTAAAGCGTACGACGAAGCATTTAGATATATTAATTTCCAAAAAGTGGGCATTACAATAGACATTCAAACGATGCAGGTCATCCTGCAGCTTATGACAATCCTCGATTGAATTTATAGATGAAAAGATTTTCATGTCATCTGCATATAGGATGGTTTGTGAGTTTAAAAAACAATTACTAACATCATTGATATAAATATTAAATAATAAGGGACCCAATAAGCTGCCTTGAGGGACTCCAGACGTAACAGTAACACTGTCGGATTTATATCCAGCCACCACTACTATTTGACTACGGTTCGAGATATAAGAAGAGAGCCAACGATAAAGATCGCCGTGAATACCTATTTTTAAAAGTTTGTTTAATACTGTTTAATTGTTTGATACTCTGTGAAGATTAAGAGATTTGAGGTTGTAGATTTACCACTAATGAAACCATGTTGATTCGTATTCAAGCTAGGCTTAAGAGCAGCATACATTTGATCATAAATTATTTTTTCAAAAAGTTTGTTAAATACGCAAAGTTTTGAGATTGGCCTGTAATTTTTAATATCAGTTTTTTTACCATTCTTGAAGATGGGAGATACATATGCGGATTTCCAAGTAAGAGGAACAGTGCATTCGGTTAGGGAACGGTTAAAAATTAAAGATAAAGGTAAGGCTAAATTGTGCGCACATCTTTTTATGAAAATTGGGGGTATTTCATCAGGACCAGCGCCTTTGTGGATGTCAATTTCTTTAAGGTACTTTAATACCATTTGCTGTGTCACCTCAATACTACTTATACTAGATATGTGGTTCCCGTTGCCAATAGGATTGGGGGGAGGTATATCTTTGGTTGTACTGAAAACCGAACTGAAATATTCGGAAAATAAATTTGCAATATCTTTTCCGTTGTTGGCTTTCAGATCTCCTAAATACATGCATTTTGGAACACCTTGGGATTTATTGGAAGATTTGACGTGGCTCCAGAAATTTTTTGGATTTAAGAAAATGTTATTTTCAATATTACTTAAGTAACGAGATTTATTTTCGCGACATAAGTCTTTATGCCGTTTACGAAGGAGAGAAAATGTGTCGTAGTCAGCTCGGTTTTTAAATCTCTTGTATTTACTAAAATATTTAAATTTTTCCTTGGTTACCTTGATAATAGCGGTATTGTACCATGGAGGATATTTTGAATCCCCCGTAAATTTATGAGGAATATGAAGATTTATAAGGAATTTTAAGAATTTATAGAAATGTTCAAGAGCTAGTTTTATTTGGTAGTTAGATAAAAGCATGGCAATATCAGAATCAAATACTTGAGTCGGGCCATGTCAGAAGTCGGAATAATGGAAGAGAGTGTATGTGACGATTTATGAATGTGAATGAAGCAAGAAGTGTATGCCAAGATCGAGTTGTTTGGCGGTCCGTCCTCTCTGCCTACCCCTGCGGAGAAACGGCGTGATGGTTAGTTACTTAGGAATTTCGTCAGTAGAAAGCCGTAGAAATTTCGCAGATGTACTATTCTTACAAAAATAGCCACCACTGTGATAGATTGCCCTCAACCACTTGAACAAATTCAATTAAGAGTGCTCAACAGACAAACCAGACAAAACCATACATTCGCCTTAGATTTGCGTGTAAACCAGTTTCAGCCTCCCTCAATGAAAGACTAATTCAAAACAAAACACATTTATTCACCGCGCTTCACACATTTTTAACACTTCATACAGTGAGTTCGACTTATTTAACTCACCCCCTCACAACTTCAACCTAAAATCAATAAATAACATTCACACAATACATATTACTCTACACAGACTAGATACATTCCCTTCCACTTCCTCCTACCATCCCATCCTCTTCCCACATCTGACCATTGAGCGAAAACCTACTATTGGTTCAGTTTATTATCTATAGTTTATATATTTGCCATACTTCATAAATGAATAAATCAAACAAAATAAAATAAAGAATGCAAGGTATCTTAGATGGTTAGGATATGCAGAGCGAATTTACGTAGAAAGGATTGTAGGGAGAATTAGGACCCGCGAATGAATGAAAGAAGAAGTCAGAGATGCCCCAGGAAGGTTTGACGCAAGGCGAAATAATTTACGTGTAGGTATGTAATATAATATATTATACGATTTAGGAATGTGGATGAACCAACGGGTGTGTTACAAAAAAAGCTGTTTAGCATTCCATACTCCCACCCTATCCTACGTAGAAATGTCGCGATGGTTGGTTAGTTAGGAATACCTTCATACCAAACTAAATGTTCCTACTATCTATGCATCTCTCTGCAAAAGACAAAAAACGAAAGAGACTTTCTGTTTACATTCCTAGAATAGATCACAGAGAACCGAAATCCTCGGTGCAACGCTGCATGTTAATAATGCACCGGGAACGCATGCACATCCGAACGCACCCCATTGCACTCACCTACACTCGTACCAACACAGCACGTGTTTTGGTTTCCAACAGCTGTATCCGTCACGAGCTACGGGTGCAACCGGCGGAACGACAAATGATATTATACAGTTGGAAATGCTATATATTATAATATTATTACGCTAACGTCTGTCGTCCACACTCACTTCACGTTCTAGCTACAAACGAAAGTGCTGCCATCTATAATATTCGAAAAGAACTGTAGGGGGTAGAAATATTCCTTGCAAATTATTTACCCGCGGCAGCGTATTTTTTTCTGTTAATATAAACATATTATTACAATAACAATTTGGGGGAGACATATCGGACTTAGACAGATTAAATAAGAATTATTCTGGTTGTTATGTTCTGGCATTTGTGATTATCTCGCCGCACGATTCGACCTTGCCGCGCGTGGTACAAGTAATTGTATGATCTAGCCTTACCTACCCAAATCTATTAATTTCAATCAACTCCCTACAGTTTCTAATAACCACATGGTATTATGTAGGTCTGTGGTACATTATCGTTAATAATCTTGTTCGACTTTTTTGCTACATGCAATACTATGTTGTTTACCGTTTCTCGATTCTTGGGTAGGTCATACATACTCTTGGGTATAGTGAAATATTTTTTCATTACGAATTTTACAAGTAAAATGACATCTGTTCGCATAAGACTCAGCTTTTCCGAGTTTTTCCGTTTTACGGCTTATTTTATGTCTTACCTTCTGGTGATATTGTAGAAAAACGTGCTTTTTTAAATATATGCAATACTTAATGTTTTAACGTAACATCCTTTTTGAAACAAAATACACCTTTTAGTGGGCCACTAATGGAACCTTGGGGAACTCCGCGCATTCGAAAAGCGAAACTTGGGTAAAACCGATCCATTTCTTGTGAAATTTGTTCCTTAGATTATTATCTTTCCATTCTTTCCAATATCTTAGGACTTCGGGTTTAACCTAATCTTAAAACGTATCTTATGTAAAACGGCACGCACGTTGAACGAGCTATCGGCATTCTCTTTCCTCCCTCATTTAATCCGGGCTTCTTCAGGTTTGGCATTAAAAAAAATCCTTCTACAACCCTTTTTTTAACACGCAGTACAATATCCGGGTGGCGAGGTACTTTCCCAAATGTACACAATACAGACAAACGAGCTCTTATGAAATGTCACAAAAAATAAAAGTATAATTTTGATGTACGAAAAGTGTTATTAAATAATGAAATGTTCGCATCCTCTTGCTGTTTTTATCCGAGACAATTACAGTAGGTAATCAATCAATCATGCCCCAAACGAATAAATCATTTAAGAGACAGGCTTGCAATTATATTCCTCGTGTGTCATCGTTGCATAATGATATTCATCATCAGACTGCAGCTCACTCATCCGCACTTGTTAGCCTAAATGTCAAAAATTACAGTGAATAGTGATGTGATTATCCATTCGATCCGCGCTGTATAATTTTAGCTGCTAAATTTAACGATTAGCAATAATATTTGTTACGAAGTAGTTTAATCCATGACCTTAATTCAGTTTTAATCTCGTGAGATTATAAAAACTGTTGTCACGAAACGGAAATATGCAGAGATAGATAAGAACGTTTGTTTATGTCTCAGGTTTTATAACGATTCAATCGTTTCTAAGAATTATCGACCATTAAATGGAATAAGTGCTACTCGTGATTTGCATTTTGTCTCGATAGATACAGTACTGTTTTGTCGTTTGTAACTGACCTTGGTTTGTCAATTGTCAATACTGTCCCACCCACAATATACAAATCACAACGATTTAACGCTATTTAAATTTCATGCATTTCAAGCGCTGGTTTTCATTACAATATTTAGATAATTTGTATTGCGCCTTTTGTGAAAAATCACCTCCAAAGTTCTTTACAGAATATGCTCTTAAAAAATGTTTAATTTTGTTCTGGTCTAGACGAGATATTACTATGTCAGTGTTCAATTCATTTTTTTGGCGTATCAATCTACACCAGTGAAAAGTTCTTTTTAATGTACATAATATAAAATTTGCTTATTCAATTGCAATCATTCGCTTTACGAAATTGTGATATTTGACAATTCAATTTATATCGAAATGACAATACGTTTTATTCGTCATGCTCTTATTGCATACAATAGATGATTCAAAATATATTTTACCTATTATATTAATGCATCATTAAACTTTTTTTTTACTTGTCAATCTTTTCTTTTGTTACAGATTACTGTGTAAAAAGTCCTGCCGTGCAAGAAAAATTGTGTTACTGTAAGTACCAACCAATATTATTATTTAATCTACACATACAAAAAATAATAACTAACGGAAGACCTCTGTGAAAATCTGATGACGTCGGTTACCTTATGAGCAAATTAGACTAACATTAGTCTCTAGCAGAATCGACTATAAGGTATGGTATAACTTCTTGGGGACACTCCTGTAAGACCAACATTAAACATTTACAGCTGATTCAAAATGCCATCGTAAAATTGCTAGTAAATAAAACAGTTTTTAAGCAAAGGCGGGACATTGAAATCATGTACAAATCAATTAATGTATTACCTGTTCGTGGTCTTTTGTGGCATAAAATTCTACTGCAACATATATCTGAAAGTCCGTATAAGGCAGTGGTGGATCATGTACATAATACACGTTTCACACAAAATAAAGGAATGATAGTGCCAATATTTCAAAATAAATATGGTCAACGAACCCTTGAATACATTGTACCATTTATATTTAACAAATTGCCGTACGAATTTAAAAACAATTGTCCTATGATGAAATTCTCACTGATGTTAAAGTGTTGGCTTTTGGAAAGTAAACGGCCTCCATGGTCGAGGGGTAAGGCTCTCGACTACGAATCCGAAGGTCGCGGGTTCAAATCCCGGCGTGCGCAAGTAAATTTTATTTAATTAATTTGTGCTGTTTCACAATTAATTCATTTAAATATAATATATAGTATATTTGCGCACGTTCCAGAGTGGAAGATACTGTCAGTATCGCCCTGGTGAAAGACCACCATTCAGAATTGAAACGTTGCTTGAAATGGCTTTTAGCCGTGTTTGGTGACCAGATCTGAATAGCCACGTATTATTCCCCACCTTCCTCTTCCCCTTCTCCTTCCCCTCCCCAATACCTTCAGCCTCACAACATTCCCCAATTGGGAGTGCCATAGTCTCACTGGCTCCAGACGGTTGGGAGCAGTTGGGACTCTTGTGAGGTATTCATATAAAAAAAAATAAAAAAAAACCTTGTGTATTGATGGTAACAAATATGACGGTCTCCTTGGTTGTATAGCTCCTAGATATCTGGTGTATTTACTGTTACTATTATATTTAAGTCTATCCTCACTGTAACCAACCTGTACTGCTGTTTTATGTATATATTTTAAAATTTTTTATTTCTTAATCTATTTAATACTTACAGATGCTTTGATATTTCTGATATTTACGTAATAGTTATATTTTTGTAATATTAATGTTTTTTATAATGTTGATATTTTTAAAAGTATTGATGTTTTTATAATATTGATATTTTTATAATATTGATACTTTTATAATATTGGTACTTTTATAATTTTGATATTTTTTATGATATTGACATTTTTATAATATTATTTAAATCTGTTTTATAAAATTAGACTCTAGTATCTCAATAACAAAACTGTAATGCTTTTACCATTATTTTCTCTTTAATTTTTTTTTTCACTTATGTACAGCACAAGATGCATGCGCCTAAATATAATAATTTTGCCCTACATTTGTATGATGATTGTAATTTATTGTTGTATTATATTATATTGTTGAAATAAACTCCTGCTGACAAGCTACTTACAGTGGCATAGCGGGTATAAGTTCCCACTGTATATAATTAATATTATACAATAAAAAAAATTGTTTACGTATTTTAACGCCTGTTTCTCGCGTAGGTGATAATTAAACCAGACACAAACAGAACCATATGCTCCGACATATCTATAAATAATCATGCACACTGGGTCCACCAGCAAGGAGCAATTCCCGTTAAAACCAGGAAAGCCATAAAGAATATGTTAGTTTTTGTTCGAGTCCATAGGGCAGGCTAGTGTGACAGGCATATGGCCCTTAATGGGTCTCTCCCATTACTTTAACGGCCCTTAAAGGGCGTTAAACTGGTAAACGGACATCAAAGGGCAATATCCCTTCTAAACCAATAAGCATGGTTTACGAACAAAGCGGTGAAAGCTACAATATACAATATGTGTTTAGAGTTATCCACCAGTTAAATCTGTAAACAAAGTATAAATCTTTTATTTTTTAACATTAACCTCCACAGAGATAATTTCCCTCAGAGCCTATATATCATCTTTGGGATGCTGTGTATCTTTTTAAGGGAGGAGTAGAAGTTCCGAAAGTGTCCACCACAGTTACAACACACTAAAAAAAATTGCTTCCTGAATAAGAATTAACCACAAAATTAAATACATATTAAAAAAAAAACTTTCTAAAAATTTCAACAAATGTTTCAAGGTGTAGGTAATTAATTAAACTAAATTAATTTCTGACAGAAACATGCACGCATGTAATCACATTTGCAACCATATAGGAATTGTCAGGCCAATACAAATGCAATTTTTAGTCGTATTAAAGAGGTTCGTGCGCGGTGCGGGGAGGGGACCGTGGGTTTCGTTTAGTCCGGGTCTTTCCGGCGCCGACACGGAGTATGAAGTAAGTCGCGAGTATGCTGTCCTGCTGTGGCGGTTGCATGTGAATCAAACTTTTAGACATTCTTACAATAAATAAAATTTTATACTGCGCGCGCATCCTTGTAGTTAGGTGAGGGCTATTTTCGCGCTGTTTGGACACGCACATAATCAAGTTTTGCTGCAAATACAAGAGCTTATTAATAAATCACTTGCTTAATTGCACGTGTGAGTGGCATTTATCACTTTCCTCGGGACAGTGATTTAGTTACCACTTGCCACTATCCTTGCTATTGGCTACGTGTAACCTACGCATTAGTGTGGTGTTTTTTTTATAAATCTACGTATTATGTTTGCAATTTCCACTTTTCATTTGACTAGCATTCAACTTGTAACGTAAATACTGACCCCGAGTCTATGATTGGGATAATTGTCTACGGAAGAGATTGGTGAGAGGATGTCTATGGGGGACGGCGGACGGAAGGGAGCAACTCAACATGGCGGGCGACATAACCTGACTGGAGCGGTCGTGATCGACGTGTGTTTTTTGGGAGAAATTATGTATTTGATTTTCTATTTTGTTTGACGTCGGAGGGCGTCTACTGAATTTGCCCGAAGTGGGTGTGTTTTTGTTTTATTGATTGATCGATGGCCGGATTGTGAGGCGATGAAGCCAAACCGCGCGTGCCTGCTGCTGTGGTGAAAATCTCGGAAGAAGTGATGAGCGGACCAAAAAGGACATAAGGTAGCATCTGCATATTCCATTGTCTGGACCCCACGGAAGAGGCTATGGCGGATGGCGCTTCAGAAGAGTCGTCCTAGACTTCTTTTTGGAGATTACTACGATCGGTGAGCATCTGGACCTGGAGAGGCCTTCCATGATGCTGAGGAGAGGAATCGGACCATGAGAGCCATCAATTATTGTTTGAACCTTTTCGTGTTGGGATCAATCCTTCTCTTTACTCTTTTCTTTGCTAAACCATGATAGACGTGGTTATAGAATCATTAAATTTATGTTCTTTCCTTTTTACAAGGGTTTTATTTACTGTATCAATCAATACATCCCACTTCCCTGTGCTTCACCATCATTCTCACCCACGAATCTTGAGATGAGAGAACAATAGCCGTCGTATCATTTTACGCTACATTATGGCGCCTCAACGTTTTTTGTGAATAATATTTAAGATATTATGGACACGGACTCGGGAATTGATGGGTGAAGTTCGTGTGGTGTGATGTATGGATTGATACAGAAATATTATTAATTATGTCATAATATTGTTTATGTATATGTGTGCATACATGAGGTCAGCGATCACGCCATTAGAAGGTTGGTAAATATTAATTGTCGTAATTTTTGGCATATTTGTGACATTGTTATTCTTGAAAGAAACGGTAATTATTTTTGCGACACAGGCATTTCCTGGCGTCAGTAACTAAAACTAATGCAAATAAATTTAAATAAATGAAATTAAAATGATTCATGATTTTGACAATAGATGGTGTTGCGTGTACACGATTGTTTGCGTCTCGGATAATTTATAAATAAGTAATTTAATTCTGTTTACAATGGAGATTAACAACATTAACAGTTATTCGAAAGAGGAATTGTCCACTATTTTAGAGGAAAAAGAAATCGTTCCGGAGGCGACTCTTGCGGAAATGCGGGCACAAGCACGTAAATTTAACGCGTCTCTTAAAGAAGTTTTAGGTTCAAATAATAAACCCACGGAATCTCAGGTTACGAATATAACAAATAATTATTATTATTCAACAAGTGGCGAGATAGGAGTTTACAAATGGGATTTGAAATATGACGGAACCTCTGACGTCAGAGATTTCTTGTATAAGATAGAAGAATTGTGTAGAAGCAGGAGAACAAAAATAGAGGATGTTGTCCTCGGATTTAGTGATTTGCTGGAAGGAAAAGCAGCTACATGGTTTCGCTCTATATGTAAAGACAATCTGACGTGGAGAGATCTGCAGCAATTGTTACTAGCGCGTTACGAACGTGAAGATGCACAAGTGCAGGCGTCGCGTAACTTGTACAATATGCGACAATCATCGGACGAGTCGGTAGCAGATTTTGTCGCGAATTTAAAAATAGCTAACTCTAAACTTGTTGACAATTTATCCGAAATGCAATTAGTAAAACTAGCCAAGCATAGTTTATTAAACAAATATGCAAGTGTACGTGCTTCAAGTGACACTTCCGACTTTGATAAATTAGTTGCTGTCTGTGAACAACTAGAAATGTTTACTGCGAAGCCAGCAATAAACAACACGCATAAAGGAAATACTAACACCGCTTATTTTCATAAGAGAATTAATAATCAATCTCCTTCTTCTTCTTTTCCTGGGAATAGAGCCGATTTGAAATGCAATTTTTGTAATATACCGGGGCATACGTGGAATTTTTGTAGGAAGAGAAAATTAGGCAACAATTCTCGTAACAATAGTTCAAAAAACTAAAGTACGGTTTTCACCATCTTGCGTACGAAGATGGGGGGAAATCGGCTGAAGTTTCTGGCAATCTAAGGTGTTCGGGAGCGCAAACGATGGACGCATCTATGCCTCTGGAACACAATAGAAATGACACAAGGCCTCATGTTAATATTGTTATTTCGAATAGAATTTTTTCATGTCTTTTGGACAGCGGTGCTTCTGTAAGTTGTTTTGGTGGAAACACTTACAAATATTGTGTTAATTTAGGATTAAAAATAATTAGTTGTAAATCATTCGTCACAACTGCTGATGGTAAGCGTCAGGATATTATTGGCACAATAGAGGTACCAGTAACTTATAGGGAAACAACGGAAAAAATTATTTTCTTCATAATTCCTTCTCTATCAGCTACGATTATTTTAGGGGTCGACTTTTGGAAACAATTCCAATTAGCTCCTCAATTGTTCCCAAGGGTGGACAGCAGTAATTTGAAGAATACGGTGGGTGAGATTCGAAAAGTTACTGCAGCCAATTTTCTTACTTCCGGAGATAATCGTAAGCTGCAAAAAATAATTAGACAATTTGAAAACATATCTTTTGAAAAATGCGGATTAGGACTTACGCACCTAGTACAACATCATATAGAGACCACGGGTCAACCGATAAAACAACGATACTATCCTTTGTCTCCAGCACGTCAACGCCTATTAGAAGCTGAATTGAAAGATATGTTAGCTTTGGGAGTTGTGCGTCCATCACGTTCGGCTTGGTCTAGCCCGGTTCTGTTGGTAACAAAGAAAGACGGTTCTGCGAGATTCTGCCTAGACAGTCGTAAAATTAATGGCGTCATTCGGCGAGATTCATACCCACTACCTTATGTATCTCGGATTGTAGATAAGCTACGGGGTGCGCGTTTCATCTCTTCTATAGATCTCTCGAAAGCGTTCTGGCAAATTGCTCTAGATGAATCTTCAGCTCCTGTAACGGCATTTGTTGTTCCGGGGTATGGTCTTTATGAGTTTACGCGTATGCCCTTCGGCCTAAAAAATGCACCTAGTGAATTGCAACTTTTAATTGATAAACTGTTTGGCCCAGAATTTGATGATAACGTATTTGGATATGTAGATGATTTAATATTAATTTCGGAAAATTTTGAATCGCACTTAAAGCTTTTGCAGAAGGTTTTCTATCGTTTAAAAGAAGCCGGACTAACAATAAACTTAAAAAAAGAGCGAATTTTGTAAAAAGGAGTTAAAGTATTTGGGATATATTGTAGATTCGGAAGGACTGAGA
Source organism: Halesus radiatus (assembly GCA_022606495.2). Lineage (NCBI taxonomy): Eukaryota > Metazoa > Arthropoda > Insecta > Trichoptera > Limnephilidae > Halesus > Halesus radiatus. Next base: position 1,378 of record JAHDVE020002324.1, on the reverse strand, counting down.
ACAGATCCCATTAAAGTAGAATGCATTAAAAATTACCCGATCCCGAAGAACTCAAAACAAATAAAGGCTTTCATAGGATTATGCGGTTATTATCGTCGTTTCATTAAAGATTTTTCCACGATAGCAGCTCCTCTGACTAAACTTACAGGATCAAGGAAAGGAGTAAGCAATTTTGGATGGTCCAAGGCAGCGGAAAATTCGTTTAACCAATTAAAAGAGGCACTGACAACAGCGCCGGTTATTAACTGTCCTGACTTCAAATTACCATTTGTAATACATTGTGATGCTAGCGCAGTCGGGATAGGCGGTGTATTAACACAAAATTTTAATGGTGAAGAACACCCGGTAAGTTATTTTTTCGCGTTGCTTAAACGTTCATGAACGTAATTATGGTGTTACGGAGCGCGAGCTACTTGCGGTTCTAGACTCTGTCACTCATTTCAGACCGTATGTTGAAGGAACACACTTTACTGTAATTACGGACCACTCGAGCCTACAGTGGTTAGTTTCTCTAACAAACCCCACAGGTCGTTTAGTTCGTTGGTCAACTCGTCTTTCTCAATTTTCTTTCGACGTTGTTCATAGAAAAGGTAAACTAAATACGGTACCGGACGCACTGTCGCGCATGGAGGTAGCATTAGTGACATCAACGGATATACCTACCACGATTCATTTAACAAACGATAAATGGTACAACACATTATTTACAAACTGTAAAAATTCACCCCAACGTTTTGTCAATTTTCAAATTAGGGGTAATGATCTCTTTAGGCATAGCAAAACTCGTTTCGCTCTTTGTGAAGATACGGCGTGGAAGCTGGTTGTTCCTTTTGAAAAGCGAACCGAAATATTAAAACAAGAACACGAAGCGGATCTTTCTTGCCATCCGGGAGTATTTCGAACTTACACAAAGGTGCATTTACATTTTTATTGGCCAGGAATGTACCAGGATGTTAAGAATTTTGTTAATCGATGTAAGACATGCAAAGCACATAAAATCAATACATCTGCGCCAGCGGGCATCTCTTCAAATCCTAAGATTGTAACCAGACCCATGCAAATGCTTTCAATAGACTTAGTCGGTCCACTGCCACGTAGTTACTCTGGGTTTATGTATATATTGTCAATCGTAGATGTGTTCTCTAAATATACCTGGATTTTTCCGCTTAGAAATGCTACCACAAAAAGTATTGTAAAAAATGTAGAACAACACATTTTTCTTGTTCATGGCGTTCCACAAACATTTGTATGCGACAACGGTAAACAATTTATATCTAAAGAATTTAAACAGTTACTGTCTGATTATAATGTGCCCCCACCTTTTTACAACGCATTTTACACACCTCAAAACAATGTCGTCGAACGCTATAACCAAACA
>JAHDVE020002323.1:0-29564 GCA_022606495.2 Halesus radiatus | reverse complement strand
CTGACCTATCTAATACTCGTATACAGTAATATACGTGTGGAAGAACTCAGTGATGTAGTTAAGAATGCTTGTAAATTGCTTGGTCCATTCTACAACTTCAAGCAAAATGGCGTTGTTAGTTATACATTTCACTATTTTTAAACCTTGATTCCTGACACTGGTTGTCTTTGTTTTAAGTAAATAGTGACCTTGTATGCTACGCATTCACTAATATCCCTTATATCACTATACAATATCAAACATGGCACCCATTGTGGCACTGATGGACGATTCTGAAACGTCACTACATCAAAATATTTTAAATTGCTAACCGTTTTCACGCGCATCTTTTTTAAAAGCATAAACATATTTTGTATGGAAATACATATAAAAGTTAAATGAAATACAAAAAAAAACCTTTAAAAATACGTTACAATGATGATTTCTGTATTAGATAATTTATTGTATTAGAAAGGGGCAATACCAATTCCTCAATTCCTTATATATTGCTTGTACTTGTAGAAGATAATAAATAAAAACATAATTTAAAGTGTATCTTAACAATAAATCGGAAAAAATGTTGAATTTTTGTTTGATTACATTTGAAGCAGCAAAACTTCAATGCGGTGAGGTCTGGCATTGTGAAATATTTAGAATCAATATTTTCATAATGAACTACCGAACTTTGAAATTTCTATTTAATAATCATTATAAACTAATATGTGACCGACCAGACATCGTATTTTAAAATGTTTAATAACATATATATATATATGTATATGTTTATCCACAAATAATTCATTGATTTTGGTAAACACTCGAGAATTTTTTTTTTTTTTAAATAATGAAATTTCAACTTTATTAATAAAAGATCATCCCAAATACTACTCATCAAGCTTTTTACACTAATAAAATTAAAATTAAAATATGTTTTAAATAACAAGTATAATGATGATATTTTAAATAAATTAGGGGTCTATAAATTAATTTGTAATGACTTAACTTTTTTTCATATGGGAAAGACTTCAAAAAATTTTAATACTAGAGTTAAGGAGCATCTTGTAATAATAATTATTCTGTATGTGCCAACCATGTTTTAGAAATAATTTTTTTTTTTGACCTAAATAGAGGTTTACAAATTTTATGTACGAACACAACTGGTTTACAATTAGATAAATTAGAAAATTTTAGAATGTAAAAGAAGTTTTAATGGTCAATTGAATATTATTAATCATCATTTTTTTTAATGTTTATCTCCTTAATTTATTTTCATAACTATGTTCATAATATTATTAATATAACTTTCCATAATAACAATCATAATTATTTTTTTATGCCTTGTCTAGAATTTATTTAAATTAATAGTAAAAATAATTTCATTTTTACATTTCTTATGTTTGTAATTTGTCAATTCTCACATTATTATTTTTCCATGTTTATTATTTGTCTTAATTTATCATTATTTTTGTAGTATACTGTATATCCTGATGAGAGAAGCTTCTTTTTTTAAAAATATTGATATTTATGCATTAAAAAGTGGTAAACAATTTTTTTAAATTAATTTTATTGAATAAATCATTTAACAAACATCTCTTGACTGGTGCGACTATTATTTACATCCAGAGGCTCATTAAATCATCTTCAAATAATTAGTCTTAGAAAAACCATGTTTTTAAAAACAGATTCAGTCCACATCGAGCCGGTTATATGATTTAATCTAACCCAACCCAAGCCCGTATTTGGTTCATTGCCAAAAACTGATTTTCATAAAAATTAAGAAAAACAATATTAAACAAAAAGAAAGTTGGTAAACAATTTGATTAAAATATGTAATAATGAGATATTACTTAGAAATAATACATACAATGACATCCACTATTATGGTGCTTAGAAATCTGGGCATTCTTCATCCAAACTATGCGGATATGAAGTGAATGGTTAATTGGTATCCACTGCATATTGCGGAATACGCTGTGGCAGATTCACCATCAGTCAAACTTTCACGGAGCCGTCAAACTTTGAACGAAAAGGACGATTCATCTTTTTGTCAACCTTTAAATTGCCCGTAAAACTTCCTTCGCGAAGGGTGATTCGGCTAACACGAAATCGGCGCGTATTGCGAAGCATAAAACATTATTGACATTCCCAAAGAAAAACAGTCAGTAAATATCGGGTAATCAATTAAATGCATATTTTTGGAAAAACTATATGGGTATACAAAATGCTGACTCATAAATTGAACCATGTAAAGGCAGCTACTGTTAAACCGTTTGTGTATTGTTCGCTTGATGCCAATCAATTTAACAATACTTTAACACCGAGATGGACAGGGCCATGAAATATCAGCACGTATTTTTTGTTGTTGTTTTTTTCTCTCTTTATGCTGCGAATCTTTGAATCCAGCCAAATCTAAATAAATAAACTATGTCGTAAATACTACCAAAAACGTATTCATTCATTTCATGCCTACCAAGCTTACATAATGTTTTAAAATGCAAAGTTGCATAAGAGTCAAATTATCATTTAAAAATCCTTAATATATATACATAAATATATCGTATGACATGCGTATGGAATATAGTTGTATTACAGCTGAATCTCCAAAGTATGATAACATACATAAGTAAAAATATTATTTCAGCTACTGTTCGCCTTTGTTGCAAATTATATTGTATTTTACACTGAACTTGTTTGAGAAACATTTAAAATTTTTCGTTGTCATATTTTGTGAATACTATCTATAATATAGATATATGCTATTCATATATACTACTATAATACGTTTTACACCTGTGTAACTATTGTTATTTACAAAAATTTCACAAACTATATAAAAGCCTCTAAAGGGCGTATACAATGTAATAAATAATACGGTTTTATAATAAATTGCGTTCTGTTATCGATTCAAGAAGAAAATAACAGTAATTATCCCGGTCATTTGAGGATAGCAGCAGTTGTTCGTGTATTCCCAGCAATTTGTATAAATGCTGTCATATTATACTCGTATGTATAATTATTACATCGTTATGATATCATTTTGTATGTATTCAATCGATAAAAAAATATTATTTTAATTTTGTTGTGGAACATTATAAAACATTACATACGTCTTTGTGTTCACAACCAGTCGTATGTGGGTAGAAATATTTATTATATAATTGAAAATACACTTTGTATATACCACTTTACTTAAAATATATAAATATTTCTACATGTTTCGATAGCAATGCTATCATCTTCAGGAATAAATGAATACTTCCTGAAGATGATAGCATTGCTATCGAAACATGTAGAAATATTTATATATTTTAAGTAAAGTGGTATATACAAAGTGTATTTTCAATTATATAATTAATAATGATGCCACAAAGTTATCAATCATTTGAAGAAATTTATTTTTACTTTTTATCATAAAGTTCGTAGGGGCCGCTCACGTATTACGGATCATTGGTAAATCTCTCTCCCGCTAGACGACGCGACGCGCCGCGCGACAGGCCGCATAAAGAAGTCTCGCTGTTAGCGGCGAAACAATGAAGGACTTCGATGTATGTTGACTCTGCATTGATCCTTCCGCTCTGCGGGTAGCGGGTAGAGGGTAGCCGGCAGCGGGGAAACTCAAATAACGCGCTGAGATCGGCAAAGCAAGGAAAAAGGCGTGTCTCTCTTTGATTGAGAAATTTTTTTACCATTGATATAGAGCAGGGATGCAAAAACTTAATTATTTTTACATACTTTTATTTGCAAAACATTCAATTTGATTTGCGACATTAGTGAGATCACATTATTTTTGCTAAATCCATATACATATATATGGTAACAATTTTGTAATGGACCGACGTAAAAACGATTCGAGATTTTCGTCCTTCTAAAGGTTTCGTATTTTAGACTTCCTCGTATTCATAATTGAAAATATTCACTTACATACGAGTATATAGGTTTACCCGAACAAACTCGCATATTTTAGCGCATTCTCTTCAACGGAAGGACATTTTAAAAATTATAACGAATATTCTCACCGTTTGTAGATCAATTAGCTCCAGCTGAGCTTTTACTGGCACATTTTCAACCACAATTTTAAAGAGTAATAATTGGATATTAATTCGGATATTTAGTTCAAATAAATTGATTTGAGAACAATCTTGGGTTTTTTGCTATGTAAAATAAGATCGCGGGTCGCACTCAAATTGCCGAAGGGCCGGGGCCTGTGGATCCCTGTACGTAAGTAATCTGTAGATTTTGGTTTTGTAAGCTTTATTTTTAAGTAGAAATCCATGTTCTAATAGAGTACAAAGTACATTTCGAAACATTTAAAGAACTTTCTTTTATTCTGATAGTCGCAAATAAAGTGCATTCATTTTCCTTAATACTCGTATTTTTTGACTTATAAAACAAACGACAACCGCAAAATCCCCTATACATTATTTGACTAATTAAAGTGGTTTACTGGCCACTAAAAACTACTATCACCGAATCTGGAACCGCCTTGAAAGATTGATGTGAAATATGAAAATTCCCTTTAATCTATAGTAATCTTTAAATTAATATTTAATTCGAATAAATTTCGACACTCTTCATCCTGAAGAATATTGTAAAAAAAAACTTTTTGTTTAATATGAAAATAATAAACTATTTACATACCTACTCATAGAAAACTGTTGAATCATTTTAAATGAATGAAAGTAATATTTCTTCTTTTTTATACTAACCTTCGATTAAGGTTATACAGAAATTTCCGTCCATAATAGGATTCTTTATTGCCATGCAATTATTCCAAACCTGATTTAGTATGGAATCTGACGGCAGTGCTCACACAGGAGTTGCATGCCGATGGTTTTAGCGAGCAGGTTTTGTCCGAGCCGGCGCTCTGATTGGCTAGAATAATATTCGGGGAGCTTTTTAAGTCCTGATATGAACTAATGCGATTAAATTCACTGATTTTATTGATTTCGCTTGGCAAATGGTGAATGTCGAAAATCGTAGAGATTTTCTATTTAATACTAGTAAATTGAGTAAATAGGATTTATCGTTGAGCACAAAACCTTCGGATTTGTAGTATGATACTTGGCTAGCTATCGAACGGAACGAGTTTGAATCTGACTAACTTGTACCTTATTCAGGACACACACATATATTTAAAAAAATACATTTACCGTAAGTGTATAAAGACTCCTTATAAACTTATATATATTTTTACGTATTTCTGCTGGAACGAATGGTGCTTATTTTGGATAATACATTCGGTAAAAATAGGACATAATATGGTAATGTTAAAATACGACCAATGACCATTTTCGTTGGATATAAAATAAAATTATTGAGTGCGATTGCGCAGTTTTGGCTATAAAAGAATGCCGAATTTTACTATTTGGTCATAAATAGAGAGTTGGCACTCGGCATGTTTTCTGTTCTTTTTTTATAAATCGCGAAGTGAATAGAATGTTACAAAGTTACAAAGGTAAATTTTTTTTTAAATTTTTAAGTTGGCAAAGGACAGTAAGAGAATCATCAATAGGTCAAAATTTGAGCACGACCTACAGATCAGTAAAAAGCTAGCTGCCTGCCCGCATGGCAGCAGGGCGTTCTGGTCGCCAGCGGGCTCCATAGGTCGCAATTTCTGCAAATCCAGTCTGCCGCCTCTTACCAGACCTGACGGTTCACTAGCAAACACTGCTACCGAAAAGGCCAACCTTTTAGGGAAAATGTTTGCAGAAAACTCGGCCCTCGACGACTGGGGTGCCATCCCGCCGTCGGTTCCTCACTGCGGCTTCTATATGAAAAAGCTGAGGATACGGCATCGGGATGTACTTCTTGTCTTACGGGGGCTCGATGTTAATAAAGCTAGTGGGCCTGACGGAATACCTGCCCTGGTATTGCAGAGGTGTGCTGCAGAAATCGCTCCAGTTTTAACAAAGCTCTTTAAAATGTCCCTGAAATGTGGCTCTGTGCCCTCTGGTTGGAAAAAGCGGTCATTCATCCTATACCTAAGAAAGGTGACCGCTCCAACCCGGCAAACTACCGCCCCATAGCGATCACATCAGTTCTGTCCAAGGTGATGGAACGTGTGATCAACGACAAACTGCTTACATACCTCGAGAAGAACAAAATCATTAACGACCGCCAGTACGGATTCCGGCGGAACCGCTCGTGCGGTGATCTTCTCGCGTATGTGACGCATGTTTGGGACGGTGCCTGGAACGTTATGGTGAGATTCAAACGGTCTCACTGGACATTTCTAAGGCCTTTGACCGGGTTTGGCACCGAGGACTTGTCAACAAACTGCCTTCTTACGGACTTCCCGTTTCCTTGTGTACGTGGATTGCCGACTTTTTGAGGGAGAGATCGATCCAGACGGTTGCTGATGGTTTCATCTCTTCCTCGCATTCAATAAATGCTGGCGTCCCACAAGGATCGGTTCTATCTCCGACATTGTTTTTGTTGCACATCAATGACCTCTTGACATATACACCAATCCATTGTTACGCGGATGACAGTACAGTCCATGATTGCTTTTTGTTTGACAAGCCCCAAAGGGCACACAAACTCCAACGGGTCAGAGGGCTTTGAAACAGAGAATGGACGGTTACCTCGAGAGGGTCTCCTCTTGGGGTAAGAATAACCTCGTCGAATTTAATGTTTCAAAGACCCAATCATGTCTGATTACGTCTAAAAGGGATCGAAATGATAATCTAGTCTCCTTTAATGGAAGCAATCTTCCCAACAAGCCCCCCATTGATATGCTTGGTGTAACCTTAAGTGACCAGCTCAGGTATGGGGCTCTATCGAAGCCAGAGTAAAGTTAGCCTCTCAGAAGTTGGGCGTATTGTACAGAGCCCGCAGATACTTTAATAGTACACAACTGCTGACCCTGTACAAATCGCAAGTGCGCCCCATTGTAGAATTTGGCAGCTACCTCTGGTCGGGAGTCCCAAAATATCTGAAAAAAAACCTTGACTCTGTGCAGAAACGGGCGGTCCGTTTGATACATTCGCCTATCTTAACAAATGGGTTGCAATCTTTGGAGCACAGACGTCGGGTGGGAATGCTGTCCTTGTTCTACCGGTATTTTAATGGAAGATGCTCCGAGGAACTAGCGTCATTGATCCTTCGGCACCGGTGCATAGTCGGGAAACACGCCAAACGCGCGCCCAACATTTGCACATGGTTGACATTTGTCACATGAGAACGGGTCGCTTCTACGACTCGTTCTTGTGTTCAACAGCTCGGCTGTGGAATGATCTGCCGGCCTCTGTGTTTCCTCCATTCTATAACATGGGTCTCAAGACCCACGTTCACTCCTTCCTATCCTCTAAAAGATCCTCCACACAGCATCCCCAAAGATGATATAGGCCTTGAGGGAAATTATTTCCTCCTTGGTCTCCTGTGTGGAGTTACTGTAAAAAAAAAAAAAAGGTTTTTTAATAAATAAAAAAAAATCATTTGAATAGAATGTATCAGTATTCAGATTCACAAACAAGTTAGTTGATCGGTAAATCAGTTACATGGGGAATGTTTTCTGAATCGTTCTTTTAGTTAGACATGGTTATTTTTTTATGGCAGGAGAGGGTTTTGCAAGTTCTCAGGACATATTAAGGGTTGTTTGTATTTAGCCATTCAAACGGCTTGCTGACGGCATGATTTCAAGATTAGGAACTTTGATAGAAAACGATTATGCCAAGCTGAGTTTTTTATGGCAGGAGAAGTTTTTGCAAGTTCTCAGAACATATTAAGGGTTGTTTGTATTTAGCCATTCAAACAGCTTGCTGACGGCATGATTTCAAGATTAAGAACTTTGATAGAAAACGATTATGCCAAGCTGAGTTTTTTATGGCAGGAGAGGGTTTTGCAAGTTCTCAGAACATATTAAGGGTTGTTTGTATTTAGCCATTCAAACGGCTTGCTGACGGCATGATTTCAAGATTAAGAACTTTGATAGAAAACGATTATGCCAAGCTGAGTTTTTTATGGCAGGAGAGGGTTTTGCAAGTTCTCAGAACATATTAAGGGTTGTTTGTATTTAGCCATTCAAACGGCTTGCTGACGGCATGATTTCAAGATTAAGAACTTTGATAGAAAAAGATTATGCCAAGCTGAGTTTTTTATGGCAGGAGAGGGTTTTGCAAGTTCTCAGAACATATTAAGGGTTGTTTGTATTTAGCCATTCAAACGGCTTGCTGACGGCATGATTTCAAGATTAAGAACTTTGATAGAAAACGATTATGCCAAGCTGAGTTTTTTAGGACAGGAGAGGGTTTTGCAAGTTCTCAGGACATATTAAGGGTTGTTTGTATTTAGCCATTCAAACGGCTTGCTGACGGCATGATTTCAAGATTGAGAACTTTGATAGAAAACGATTATGCCAAGCTGAGTTTTTATTATTATTCAGGCATTAAACCACGCGTAATAAAAACAATTACGAATAAATTATTTTTACGGTCACTTTCTGTTTACATCTTTATAGTCTTAGGTTGGGGTAAGTTAGTATTAGTATCGTTCAATGACTATGACATAGTACCAGTTATAAAACATGGAATATATTATAAAAATCGGTAACTTACTTAATTTTAATAGTCTGAATGGACTCAAAGCTTTCTTGCATTTACTTCTTGTCTCTCACCCATTCATAGATCTTTCGACATGCACGCTATTACTCTGACATGTCGCATTAAATTTTTCGACTTAATATCATGTCTTCCTAGAATGTTTGAGGACTTATTTGGAAATTCAAGACATATCTAGCCAATTCTTTTTACTTCCATCCGCCATACTCTTACGATGTACTCTCGCAAACCATATCTAAATCCATACACTTCTTACATCAGCTTGCTTTCTTTTCATATCCCTTCCACATTAGCTTGATTGCGTTATTTATCTTTATTGACAAACTTATTTAACAACTTCAGTAATGTTACATAAGCCCCGGCAAATCTAGGGAAAGTATTAATTAAAAGGATAATCGCAATTCACATTGTCAACGTAATTTGTCGGAATACTTTATATTAATAGCCATTTCGACAAGCAATGGATGTTTTAATGACAGTTTAGATTGCAGGGCTTTGTGTTGTTTTATACAGCTTACGGTAGATGACTTTGTTTCGGCAAATTTTCAAATTATTAATCGATTTCATGAATGTTACTGTTCCTCTTTTTTTAATAAATTAGACTATTAATCCCGAATTTGTAAAAGTACCTAGCTTAAATAATAGCGGCATTCTAAATTTAAACAAGAGCGTGTAGTTCCTACAGACTTGAACCAAACATACCTTAAGAAAGAGGAATGTATTCGAAATGAATGTAAATAGGTTTAAGTATGGTAAATTAGAATCTAATTTTTTTTTTTTTGAACATACACAGCTTTACAGGCTCCAATACTATTTATACTCCTGAATGATAAGGTACTCATTTTTCTTTAAACTTGTTATGCTTCATATTTTTCACCATCCTGATAAAAAGAAATGATCGAATCAATTTCCAATTATGAAAAAAAAAACGTGGCCATACTAAAGAAGTATCTTTACTACTACAATGAAACACAGAGTACACATTTAGGTTAGAAAAAGCTTCCTTATAAAGAAGCACTTTTGCCGCAATGTAAGTTGTGCTTAAGATTTCATTGGTCCCAAGTATCTGGACTATCTGCACAGCAAAGTGCATAATAAATTGTCCGTCGGAACGCAGTTTCCGGAGCGTTTGTAATGGCCGGAGTATTTGGAACTGAAGTACATTTCTCCCATCGTTTTACACAACGAGCACTGTATCGGTTATCCGATTCAACGAACAGATCCATAATGCATCGTTGCTGTGGCTAATTCCTCGATTCTGATAGTTCAACACGGGCACACGCTTCGTAGGGCATTTTTCAATTGTTACTACGTCGCCCTTAAATGGTATTAATAAAAATTAAACATTATACTCATAAGATAACATTTTTTAAAATTAGACCCAAAATAACAAAGATAAATTAATTGTATTGCCCTTGTGTTTCAATAACGTATGAGCTACAAAAAATGACATAGGAATTCGTTCATATTAAGCTACATAATTATATGACTACAAAATAATTTTTAAAAAGTAATTCGTTATTTATATATCATATTTATACAAAAAAATTATCGTCACATTTTTTTCACCCGTTCTTGGTAGACCATGAAAAAAAGTTACGATTAGTAGCAGCTTTTCGTTGCTTCAAGATCCGCATCGGGTGCGCTTCCGATCACAGTAGGATAGGTTTCCGCGATTTTGTGTACTCAGTAGGCGGTAAGTTGTGAGTGCATTTATAAACAAAAAAATCCATGCAAAAATCACATAAAACATTGTTTTTTATAGTAAAAAAAAATCAAATGGGTATTTTTAACTAAAGAAGTCATCAGATTTACGGAGACCTCTACTAATGATGAAAATAAATCCTTATCATAATTCCATAAGTTTTTCAACAATTTTTTTATAAATTTTGTACGATGAATTGCTTTTTTCATTCGTAAAAGTAAGGAAAATAATCCAGATTTTGTTCGTTCAGGCCGTTCTCTCCACAATACCCTTCCTGAAGGAAATCAGTAGATCTGAGTATTGTCGGTTATTTATTTATTTATTTATTTATTTATTTACGCCCTTAGGGCTTTTACATAAAACAAGTTAAAACAGTGCATTACAATTATGAACATAGAAATAATAACAATGTGCAATGGCGCAAACTGTGTGTTGAGGAGTGAATACAATCAATAGTAAGTTTAATTATGATCGAAGCGCTGACAAACAGCTTTAATACAGTAATATTTGTACGTTGATATCCTTTCAATATTTATAGCATCGTCTAAAACATATTTATTACCAAGTACATGCAGACGATTCATTATGGAATTGAGTTCAGCGTTTGATCCTATATTGTTACAATGATAAGGTAATTTGTGGCGTACTGTTCGACCCGGTACATGGAAACATATTAATGAGAGAAGTTCAGGGGAGTTCAACAAGTTGTTAACAATTTTAAATAAATAAAATAGGTCTGAACAAATTCTTCTTTTTTTTAATGTATCGAGTCCCATTAATTGTAACAGAGAGAGGTAATTAATGTTTTCGATGGGTATTCCCAATTTAAAATTAATGTAATGTAAAAATTTATGTTGGACTCGCTCAAGGGAATTTTCATGTACGCTGTAGTAAGGATTCCAAATGTTGCAGTTAAATTCTAGTTGACTTCTAACAAGAGAAGTGTACAGTAATTTGACAGTGTTTAAATTTTTGAAATCCTTTGAAATCCGTAAGACAAATCCTAACATTTGCATTGCTTTACTGGTTATATTATTAATATGTTTAATGAATGTTAATTTAGTGTCAAAGGTTATACCAAGGTCTCTGATTTCATCAACAGATAATAAGGTGTGATTATTGAGAAAGTAAGTAAACAGCAATGGTTTTTTTTTCTGTGGAATCTCATAAGTTGGCATTTTTTACATTAAGAGTTAATTTGTTTTTAAGACACCAGTCGTAAAGGCTGTTAAGATTAGATTGAAGCAACAGACAGTCCTCGATATTATCAATAATTCTATATATCTTCATGTCATCAGCAAACATTAAAATGAGAACACGGGTGAATATGTTTGTTACGTCGTTTATGAATAAATTAAAAAGTATGGGACCAAGATGCGAACCCTGGGGTACGCCATATTATATTATATTTGAATAGACACGCTAGTATTAGTAACGTGTTAGCTTAAGGGATATAATTTGTAGGTAGTTGTAGAAATATGGACGAATAACGCAGAACATGTAAAAAAATTATATATTTAAAGTCTGTTATTTCACATATGATTTATATAACATAATAAGTAGTCTATTTGCGGCAAGGGCAAGAATGGGAGATAATCTCAGTATCGCCCTGGTCAACACAATCATTCAGAATCGAAACGTTGCTTGAAATGGCTTTAGTCATTTTGGTGACAAGATCTGAATAGCCATGTACTTTCCTCTTCCTCAACGCCTTCCCTTGCCCATACCCTTCTGCTTCACAACACACCCCAATCGAGGATGCCATAGTTTCACTGGCTCTGGATAGCAGGGAGCAGTTGGGACTCCTGTACGGTACTCACATTTAAAAAAGCCGAAAGCGTTTATAAATCGTATATAATTCTGTTATTTATCTTTGTCGATCCTTTAACATTTGCTTTGTATTATTTTTGGATCTCCTTATACTCGTATGATAAAGTCACGCACGCCACAAGCATCTCATTTTTACTACATTCACTTTGCGTACCTTGGTCACTTAGTCCATCCTCTGCTAGTACAAACCTCAATGCCATTTTAAAAAACTCCATTATGATAGTGAGCTCCGACGTCATGAAATATAGAAAGCATTTTCTATTTGTGAACTCATGTTCGACGCAACTTTTTTCAGCACGAGACGAGTTCATGTGATTTATGAAGCTTTGACTAATTAACGCCGTTTCCCCGCAGGCAGAGAGGACGGACCGCCAAACAACTCGATCTTGTCATACACTTCTTGCTTCATTCACTTTCATACAACGTCTCATACATTCTCTTCTGTTATTCGGACTTCTGACATGGCCCGAATCAAGTATTTGATTTACTTGATCGTACCACGTCTTCCTTGGAATTTCCCTTCTTATTCCATTCACATTCGCATCATATATTCTCCTTACACTACTTTCTTCATTCATTCGCTCTACATGCCCAAACCATCTAAGCCTCCATTTCTTAATCTTGCTCACTACGCTTACATCAGCCTTACATTCTTTACGAATCTCAACATTTTCCACACGATCATACATGGTTTTACCACACATTCGTCTCAGTGATCTCATTTCTACAGCATTCAGTCTACTTTCATCCTTCCTCTGCCAGTTCCATGCCTCACTGTCATACATCAGAGTTGGTATCAGCACTCCATTGTGGACTGCTAGCTTCGCTTCTTTGGACAACTTTTTGTTTGCGCCAACCGCGTTCAGTCCTCCGTTAATGGAGTTTCCTGAAGCTTTGATATAACGCTTTATTAATATATTGATAATATCAGCAACCAAATCTGATTATAAATAAAACTATTTCGCGAGGATAGGAAATAAATAAAACTGTCTAACATATTTCATCATTTTTTTTTGTTCATTTAAACCCCTTGAGGTGATATACCCACTTAAAGCAACCAGTAAAAATTATCCAATTATGATTTGAATATTTCATTGGAGAACCACTAGCCCACGGGATTTAAGTCGGTGCTAAAAGTATAATGCAGTATCCGTAATTTTCAGATGTAATCTCTGGCCCAATTACACGCTTCCGCGGAGATTACCTTATTCAGTAATTTTTCAGGGCGGATATAATTTGTGCGATTTCGTACGAGGCCAGCCTGGCAGCAGCGCGCATATTAAGTGCTTAATACGTTTTATTTACGTCATAAATACTTAACACCTGTTTTTAGCTGCATAATAGTTATAGCTAAGTTAGTATTTTGTTCGCGGCATAATAATACTGATTACGTGTTTTATTGGCGACAGGATATATTATGAAATTCTTAAATTTGTATTTTATTTGCTACATTAATACTTTGCACTTGTTTTTTAGCTACATGAGATTAATAATTTATTAAGTGTCTTATTCGCGGCATTAGTTAATGCAAGTTGTATTCGCGCTATAGTAATACTGAATGCCAACGTGTTTTATTCGCGCCAAAATAATTATTACTTAAAACATGCTTTATTCGTAGCATAATATGAAATCTTAAAATTGTGTTTCATTGTGGTGTATCATTAAAATGGTTAATGTGTGTTTTATTCGCGACATATTATAAAACACTAAAATTAAAGATTCATTTGCGGTATATTAATAAAATACTTAATACGTGTTTTATACGTGGCATTATATCTAATTCATTCTCGCAAGTATTTTACTCGATGTCATGTAATGATTACCTATTATATATTATTTTAGCCGATTAAAATTAAATATTACGTAGTTACTAAATCCGTTGTTGTTTTGATGGCATAGTAAATATTCAGTACGTGTTTTTGGCGTAATGAATTTTTGTATTATTTTACGACAGCGTCCGTTTGGTAGTCTCACTTAAGCAGAATATCTTTATGAGTAAGGTTTAATTTCAATACGACTTTTTACCAGCAGAATCCTTTTTTTTCTGATGCAACAATCAATTCATGGACGACTTTAGAGTTATAAAACTTATACGCTATGGAAAATTTGCACAGACATTTTGTTTTGTTATGTGAGGTTGTGGCCAAATCTACCTGGCCACATAGTTACTTCCCTACATAAATAATTATTGTTGTGTCAGTTTCTTTATAATAAATTTCCTTCTGAAAATTAGGGGTGAGTTCGGATTACCATTAAATATCTCCCGTTTATTTCAACAAGTAAATGTCAATCGGTTAGCTCGATATGATCCCTTGCCGATTCACCATATGCATAGCACTTAAAATTACATCTCTTTTAGAGAATTCTCGTACCGATGTAAAAACCTTACAAATTTCTAACTATGACCGATCACTAAAATGTTCACAAATGGAAAAACTGTCTTTATTCGAGCATCGATGAATGAAATGAAAATATTTTCTATGTGCATTATTAGTATAGAGCAAAAACTTCGTTGGTTCAAGTACTCCTGAAAAAAAAATCGATTTATGAGACCGGGCGGCGTGAAATTTATACGATTTTTTACCATCTAAAAATGCAATCATATTCAGCCGGAAACGTTATTTCTATCATTAACTATATAGCTTTGAAATTGCCAAAAAACTTGACCAAAGGGTAATTTATATTGGCTATAATCTTTGTTTGGTTTTTACATTTGTTTATATAAACATAAATCATAAGAAGTCATTAAATTAAATCATTTCTCATACCTGAATGTGAAATATCATTCATACATAGTAAATCAATGCACGAGTTTGGTTTTTTCACACTTTTATGTGCTCATTCTAAGAAGCTCCCCTACTGCCAAAGTAAATAATAATCATAATAAAAACAAACTACCTGAGCAGCTTTTCGTGTCTTTGTATTTGAGTGGAAATTTTGCTGCAAGCTTTCATCTCACTGCAGAATCATTGATTTTTTCGATTTCGTGTTATAATAAGTGGGTACAGAGAATTTCATTTTTAAGTATAAAAGACCCTAACACTCTACTTTAGAGCTGTCATAAAGTTAATTTATCCATATAAAAACACATCCAGAAGAGTCAGGAATAACGTCTTTATCTATGATTAGAAATCGGATCTAAATAGCCCGTTGCTTCCCAACATTCATTTTCCCAATCTTCTTTTCCTCCTTAAACCTCAGAATATATTTGCAAATTGAAATGCCTTATAGTTTCGTATATACAAATATCTGTACCTAGGAGATATACTTACAGATTTGTATCTGTTAAGATAATTTTATAGAAAAATAGTTTACATTTTGTTAGACATGGATAACTAAAGAAAATGCTTGGTAGTACGCAATCATATGTGGATATGTCACTGGGAAAAAAACGTTCTACTAGACATTCACATAGCTTTAAAAAATGCCTTCAAATATTTAAAAAATGTGTATTTTGTTAATGATCAATTTTTCTCTCAATATATTGATTTGAAAATAGCGTTGAATACCTTAGATAGTGTGATGAAGTTTAAATTTACGTTCTATATTTATGTATATTTTTTCGCAAAAATTGAGATGGAACTTGTGCCTGAGAGGTACAAATAAAAATTATACAAAAAGTGTACTTCCAAATTTGTGTTTCACCTTCAACTTGAAACCCAAATACGAAATGTCTTATTATTGATTTCTTTATCACAGCAATCAAATCAGACAACCAAAAAGAACAAAGCCAATACGCAAAACAGTTCACTCTTTAAATGAATGAAATATTATAATGCGCTGCCGTAAACTATAAGAATTATACCAATTAATAAATTCAAAATAGATTCTATGAACACCGATAATAAGTTAACCCAGACAAAATTCAATAGTATGCAAGTTACAATTAGTAATTTGTATACGCATATGTACACAATAAAAAATCTCCACAAGAAGATATGTATCGAAGAGTGATTAGAAATGTGAAGCATTTATAGGGAACTTAGTTTACAGTGAAAGCGTTCTTCCCCGATCGATATAGCCGACTCCTTCCGCAGTTTCTTTCTTTCAATAATACCTTCGGTGAAGTGAGAGCCAACACGCGCTCTTCCAACTTACTTCTTCCAACTTCCATCTTGACATTAACATAAAACCAAGGCTTTTCTATTGCTTAGTGTATTCCGCTGAATACTGTATTCTATTCGGCGTAACTGCTTTCTTCGTGCTTTTATAGGATCGTGGCCATGGACAAGTGATTAAATATACGATAATATAATTTTAAAAAATTACTTTGTTTTCACCATTTTATTAATATACACAGATATCTACATGTTACGAAAGCGATGCTTTCTTCGTCAGTAATATATAGTTTTCTATATAATTGTAAGTATAAGTGTGTTTTATTTATAAAAAAACATTGCATCAATTTTTTTGTTAAATTACTTTTCATCTTTTTTTTCACCTTGTAGTACTAAACATCTATCGCCGGTAATAAGGCAGTATCCACACAACATTAAAAAAGCAATGGATAAAATCAAACCGTCTTTCATTAACTATACGATACCCTAAATACGATTAGTTGCATTTAGAACGTAGCGTAAGCATTTTATACATTTGTGATAAAAATTTTAAAATAGTAGTAGAAAATATCGTAAATAAAAACGTTTAAGGCCAATACAGTCGGAATAGTGGAACAATTTCTACCCTCTTTTGATTAAGGGGGTGAGGGAAATTGGAGAGGGATTATTTATTATTTCGAAATATTGATAGTAGTATTACGCAATACGATAAAAATAATGTTTTTTAATGGAAATATATTTATTAAATACTTTATAATTTACATATGCTTAGCACTTATCAAAATCTAATCAGAAATATTACTTTTTCTGACCGTCATATTGTATGTTTTACTAAATATTAAAAATATGAATATGATTTTTAATGTGGAGAAAAATATTTTTAATCTTTTCTCGTTACGTTTTTGTAAATAAACTTAACAAAAAATTTGTAATACGCATTAAAAAAATATATATATATTAAAGTTACGTAGTGTTTATGAAAAAATTAAACAACACACTGTTTTTTTTTTAAATTATCTTATCGGCATCTTAAAGAAAACCCTTCACAGCATTTTTTAAGGATATTCAACTTTTTAATTGTTTTTGTAAAACATGCTTAGAACGGTCAGAAATGTGTAATATTTCTGATAAATTCTAAGCCCATTCAAATTTTAAAAAAAACGTAATTAATATTTTTTTCTTTAAAAACACCATGTTTATCGTATGGCAAAACAATATTATCATTATTTTGAATTAATAAATAATAACTCTCCGACGTCCCTCTCCCCGTTAAACCATTTTGCCTTAGATATGCACCCTTATAATACTAGTAATTGTTATTGATCAAAATTATGAATGTCATAAATGGATAATTATATACCGCACAGCGCCAGTCAATCGAGTAATAGCAATACTTTCCGTAAGTTATATTCCATCCCCGTATATAACATAATAGTTGGCATTATCAGTTATTACTTTCGAAACCTTGGCCGATATTCTATGGGGATTTGATATGTAATATGCATCGTAGAAACTAAGTTATGAAGTGTTAATATGCGAGCTATCAGAGAATTCAGCAACCAATAAAGCCAGTGCTAAAGGAGTGGAGGAAGTGGCCGGCCACCTCAAAGTGACCTGAAAGTAAACAGAATTTGGAGTCCCTTAGCCACTCTTGAAAGGAAGAACTTGGAATATTTTATCAAACGGTAACCTCGCCACCACCTGCTTTACGTTCCCCTTGCATACGATCTTTATTATGGTTTACTTCTCACATTCGCTCAGATAATAACATATGGATTACTTGAAATTGTTGGTACTGACGTTACTACCACAGTAATAGCTATATATTTTCTTTCCAGCTTTATATATCGAACTGCGCCATCTTTTTGCTGATTGCCTACCTTTGTTAAGACGTTCTCTGTTGAAAGTTACCCCGGAAAAGGTTGATTGTAATTGCATGTATGTTTTTCCGATGGGTGTAGATGTGTACATACTGTACATTGTGTTGACTTATTAATCAGAAATCTGAAAGAACAGTATGGGATAAAATGTTGGTAGAACTTGAAAGAGATATGAAATTGAGATATTTCAAGAGAGATATAGCTTTTGCTGCCTGACCTATTTGTATTATTATTATTGTACTTTATACAGGTTGTATCAGCACGTAGACCAAAATGACATTAACATTTTTATTCCAAATAAGCTCAGGAATTACTGGTTAAAGTTTCTCAGGTACGTGCTGATATATGTCCACGGTGTCTAACTAACTAACTAACGGTAAGAGCGGGAAATTGGTGAATCTACATCACATGGAGGACTCTGAGCATATTGATTATTTTAAAACTAAATGATTAAAAACTTTCGGAACGGATTTTAAAATGCAATAAATAGCTGATTGATTTAATTTATTAAAAAAATTCCAAAAAAAATATCGTATTTCGGAATCGACTTTTTTTTAAATAAATTAAATATATTTTCGAAAAGCGTTAACAATTCAAAAATAGAAATTAATATATTTCTCTACTTTGTTGTTTTACATATATTTCAACTCTTATATTATAGTTTATGTCTTATACGTTAAGTTATACTATGTAAAAGCCGAAAGGCATTAATTATTAAAATACATGAATAAATAAAAAAAATCATCGAAGAAGATGATATTAACACATCCCAAATGAACCACGAAACAGAAAAAACAACAGAAATTAAAAAGATTTCACTCGCATCTAGGACTCGAACCCAGGACCTCTACCTACCCTATACCTATGGGTATCGGGGTATCTGGGTATCGGGGTATCTTTATAATTTTTGTTGTTTTTTCGGTTTCGTGGTTCATTTGGGATGTTTTAATATTATCTTCTTCAATGATTAAATATTACAATGAGGTTTACAAACTTCAATAAGTTATAAAAAATAAACTGAATATTTCTTTCCAGACTTGTAAAATAAGTCAATAGATATCTCATACAAATAAAATCGGGTAGGTATATTCGAGACTCTATTTCGATTGCAATTGAGTTCAGGATGAAACTTTGCAATCATCACAAGGATAGCAGCCAATAATATTGGATTTATAAAAATGGAGGATAATATTAACAAGTCTTGAACTTGAAGTATGATATCGGTGTAAATGGCGTAAATTGAACTGGTCTAAGCTAAGCATTAGCTAAGTTGGTTAAGCGGTTACCCCGTATAGGTAGAGGTCCTGGGTTTGAGTTCCAGATGCGACTGAAATCTTTTTTAATTTCTGTTGTTTTTTCGGTTTCGTGGTTTATTTGGGATGTGTTAATATTATCTTCTACAATGATTTAATATTACAATGAGGTTTACAAACTTCAATAAGTTATAAAAAATAAATTGAAATAAAAAAAGCTCGAATAAAAAAAGTTGTACCACAAAATCGACTCCGAATGTGATATAGGTTCATCAGTTTCCCACTAGTTTTCGGACACCATGTATATTCTATATTCTTCAGTCAAAAAACTGTGTTTTTAAGTTACCTTCTGGTGTAAACGTACGCTAGAATATTGAACGCATACAACAGTACGAAACAATTCTTACTTCAAATCTGGGAACAAACAACTATCATTAATCTTATTGGCTATATGTAAGAGTACTCACGTTTTATGATAATTTATACCTTTGTATAGAAAATTGGAATTATTGATCCAGACATTTGCTATTTCAAATATGTAAAAAAAAACAACGTGACACCTCAGTTTTCAAATTAATTTGGTACGTATGTTTTTATAATTAACTCTTTATATTAATTAATTTATTGTAACATAATATCTCGAACTCTTTTGGCAAAGTAACAAGGACAACAACTAATAATTAATCATCCAGGTGGATACAATATAGTTTCAAATTTAATCTTCTAATTCGTACCGGTTGACAGTCTCCTTCACACCCTAACATATTAATATTTATTAGCACTTACAGATTTAAGCATTTTAATGATGCCATTAAAAGTTCCCTGTTTGTATTATATTGTTCCGACCCTAGGAGCAACAAAATAAGCATAATTGTTTTCTGCAAATATACCTACTTACTTACAAGAAAAATAATATTTTGTGACTTTCAGTTAAAATTGGCAAATTAGTTTGGATAATGTTACAGCTCTGACCGCAGTTGTCGGTAAAGCCTAAAATTGATGATGCCTTTTGAACAAAAAATAACTTCTAACGAAACTTCGCTCCGCTCCGCCCGTACCTAAATATAAAAGAAACAAAAAGAGATATTGCGTGGAAGTGCGCCGACTACGACCAAACTGCACGGACTATCAAATCGGCGGATCAAATGAAAGTTATGCATTTGATGTTAAGGTAGAAACAAATGTGAGGCGCCTCGCCGCTATTCGTACATGCGATTTGTAGTAGTATGGGTGAACGATGTTTGCGACACTTTTGTGTGGACGGTTTTATACTAATAACGGTTCACGACCCGTCTCCATCGTATCTATTATCTTTGATTTTACTCGACGTATGAGGCGGAGTGATTTTGGCGGTTGTTGTGGGCAATGAAGCTGCTGGTAACAAAGGGCTTTATAATATCATGGGTACAGTGGCAAAAAACGTCAAGTCGGAAATTTGACGTTTTGACTTAATAATGCAATATTGTGAAGCTATTTATGATCTGTAAATTGGCAGAACACGCAAAATTTTGGTAAATTAAAAAAAAATAATAATTTTAAATACGAATTTACCGTTAATTAAATCAGTTAACAGGTGTTTTAATCGGACAAAGGTTAGAATTACAATCATATTGAATATTTTTGTACTGGAAAAATAAAGTTTTTATTTTGCATTATAATAATATGTTATTGAATTTGAAAAAGATTTAAAGTTGGTACACAAATTAATAGCCTGATTTCACGAAAAAGCGATTTTGAAGTTAACGTTTTTTGCCAGTATACCCACGAACAAATAAAAAAATACTGGTAATTACTTATGATCGTATTCTTTTGTCTGTTAAAATAATATTAATTCCAACGACAGACAAGTTCAAATATGCAATGCCACAAAAGCTGGTATTTTCGCAACTGAGAGATCGTTTACTACGAATTAAAACATTTTAATGAAAAACAGTTATCTCCTTGATAAAATATTTGGAGTAGTCTTAATCTTAAATCTAAAGGTTTAAATTATACAACAGTAGATAAATTGAATTTTTACAGCGTGGTGTTGTGAAAAGGTGTTTTGCTTGCCAAAAGTTTTATTGATTTGATCTTCTTCTCTCCGAATAACGATGGTCATTTAGACAAATGTTGGAATTTCGCTGGGATTTCGGAAAAGAGACTTTAACATATTATGTTCATAAATCGAGATGCGAACATTGTTAAACACGAAATACACAGTTTGGTTATTAGATGTAATGTAAAATATTTGGGACACATCCAACTACTAGCCAAGCGTACGAATAAAATCATATTTCATAGGAAGTATTCGTTTGTGCGAATGTTTTTCAATATATTTTACCACCCGGCTTTGCCCGATATTAAAACAATATATTTTCGTAGGTGACCGGATAAACCGACACACGTGTGAATCTAAAATTTATAAGAAGCCCCCAGCCAAAGATCGCGTATTGTAACACGGATAATGCAAAGTAAATATATTTTAATAATTTCTGGGATACAGTATTTCGGAGTATAAAGAATACGAAAATGAATTTTCTCATTCTATCTATAGTCAAATTTGTTTGAGATATCCATTTATTATTACTATCTATTATAATTCCGAGATATTTTATGTGTAATCTACCACATAAATAAAAACAGTTTTCATTCCAACTTTTATGCCCCAGTGGGCAATTTGCGTTATGAACTCTAATATCAATATTAATATTTATGGTATTTTCCGTCAATCTGCAAGATATATAAAAAGTTTTATCTGTACGTAGTGTTTATAAATTTATATTGAACTGTTTTTTATTATCTTAAATTATTTATTCATACTAGGTTATTACAGATGGTCACACTTACTTGAGAACAATCCAGTTATAAAAAAACCCAGTTCATATGCACAAAACATAAAATAACAAAAACTCACTCAATATAATCTTTAATGTGTATGTTTGCGTATGTTTATGTGTAGAAAAAAAAACTGTACATAAAAATCGGCGCACTTTTTAAAAGTGATATACTATATGTATATTAAAATGGCAAAAAAAATACTAATTGGGTTAAGTTGAATTATGTTTTCATGCTATTTTTTTATCGTTCTTTTAATGACTTTTACATCACTTTTTAAAAAGTGTGTTTAATAGATAGTAGAGCTAGATAAAAAAAATTAACTTTGTTTAGAGTTCTTTATATCGGCGTCTTGTCATGTCTTTAAACTGACCGGCAGCTCTTGCTCTTAACCTGACATAGTCCAGTCCTGAATGCTATGAACATTTTATAACGATACAGCTCACCGCTTGAGTATTTTTACTTCTTTCGTCAGACGACAGCTAGTGTCATATTAATGTTAAAAGTAACTAAAACGCTGACATTTCATTTATTTTTTGTATTTAAACTCTCTGAAACGATTTATAACCAACAAAAAATATGATACAGAAGGGTTTAAAAATGCATAGGTATTGTATAGTTTTTGTTTGTTTAGGCAAAGTTACTTATCCGTGATGATACACAGGTAGATATTCCCACATTTTTCTGATTACGCCCAAAAATTTCATGTCGCCCGCCGTCCGAATGCCTAATTTTCTTTAAAAAAGAATATGTCTTGATTTTTTTATTATTTTTATTTCATAAATCCATATAATATTGATTTACATATTCTAAAACATATTATTGTTTCGTTAAGAAATGTTTCCTAAAACCAAATTATTTTTATAACCGTCTGCATGCATAGTCATACATTGAGATTTGTCAAGTTGATTGTTTTGATTACGTTGGTGATTTATTTGCACAAATTTGGTGTTGCGATTATTGTCAATTTATCTTAGATTTCTTGGTTCGTAGTATTTTCATTTGTTTATACCACCTTTAACTATGTTGATGATTGATTTAACTATTTTTTTAAATAAAATTATTTGTTGTTTTCATCTCGTACATACATGTGATTTTGATGATAAACTTTTCCTTTATTTTATAATTTTTGGTCCTGATCATCAATATAATAATATTCATTTCCTCATTATGATTTTTCTGAAAAAAAAACCTTGTCCTTAATTTTATATTTTTCGATGCTGGTCGTCAATATAATAATATTCTTTTCCTGAATGCAATGTTTCTGATAAAAAAATTATTGCTTTATTTTATAATTTTTGATCCTAGTCGTCAATATAATAATATTCATTTCTTAACATTTTAATGTCTTGTTAGAAATATCTAAAATACTCGTAAAAATTAAGTTATTTTCTACATTAAATCAGCAAAGTAGCGCCTTGTGGCAAGAGTCTCCATATCCGGAATCAGAAACCTAATGAAAAAAATAGCTTATATCCGCTTTGCATTGTCCGATTTTAATAAAGCTCCATTCAATGAAGCATTGAACTTTTCCGAATAATCAAATATCCCAATAGCATTGGAAATGCGTGCGTTTGCGGCTTGATTCAATTGCAATATAATCGGCTTTTTATGACTATTCGTAAAATGAAATCGCGACCAAGGACCATTTGACGCACTAGCCATGTTATTACTTTCGGCTAAATTTGGACGTGTCAAGGATTCAAAATGCTTTTATTCTCTCGGATCGTGCACTTTCTGATAAAATAAATATCTTTAACGACTAAAAAACGCATTTACTGGATCAAACAATATTTTGTTACATTTTATTTTAAGTTAATATGATGTTTTTCAGCTCCATCGCTCGAGATGGAAGAGATGTTCCGAGCTGAAAATAGTTCGAATTGAAAAGGAAAAAAAAACCTCAGACAAAAAAAGTAATTTATTTTTTTCATGATGCCGGAGCACCATTTTTGAAATTTTCCTTCAGACAAACAGATTTTCTGCTTCAGACTAAAGTTTTGAATATTTATTTATAGTTGCTTATTGTAGAACCATGCCCTAAAAACATTAAGTAGGTATGCAAGAAACAAAGAAACTAAATCAACACAATATGAAATTTATTCAATTGCAGAATATGAAGGTTAATGGTTATTTGTATACTAAAATTTAAAATCTTGTAGTTTAGATATTGCACTATCAGTTATTTTAACCTAATATCAAAAGTTGTTGCAATATCGAACACAAACCTTGGCAGGATTTATTGTTAGTTTAGTTATTGATTATTTAGTATTTAATTAATTTATTTATTTATTCATTTACTGTTCTTGTATATGTATAGGTTTTATTATTCAACAAATATTTTGAACAAATCTGAATGTATTTTTTTTTTTTAACATATACGTAAGATGGTACATTTCATTGTTACCGGAGTCAGCTGATCGATGAATTCAGCGGATTATTTGAATATGTAAATCGCTTGCAGCAATATCAAACACGAATGCTAGAATCCAATTAACGTATACAACACCCCACTGATTGCATCTTCCAGTCTTCATTCACTGCTTGATGATCGATGAATAAAGCAAGTAATTTAAACAAGTAAACAGTTTTATGCAAAAGCATAGAATCACTTCGCATGTTTCACCACCTCGCTTTTGTTTCCCGTCGGTCTTCGGTCACTTCTTCAAAAAAAACCTTCAATTATCAAAACAGGGTAAAATTAATTTTAAATACAATGGCACTAAGTCAGAGAAAGGGCTCTATATTTTACTATTTTTCGATCTATAATCACATGGACTACTATCTTCGGGAAGTGCAAATAATTTTTGTATGGACCCACTAGTAAAAGCACATAAAACAATAATAGAAAAATAAAAAAAATCAATTTATATACTTTACAGACTGTGTTGAAATTTTCATCTTTTAGAAATAATAACAATTAGATAACTTTAAGCTAAATCCACAATCGTTCATCTCTTCAAATTTAATCTCCATATTTCCCTACAATTTTAATTAGCAATAATAACAAGATATTCAACAAACTGTACCCTTAATATCCCATTAAAATATGCCACCCACGGACAAAGAGATTATAAATACTTCACAATTAAACTACATAATCTCATGCTTACATCATTGAAACAAATCACGGAGGGTACACGAACACATAATCAAACTGAATTTTAAAAAAATATTCACTGACTTCACAATATTACTTGATCAAAAACATGGAAACACATCATTACAAGTTGTCCTAGTAAGGTGTTTAGGAAACACTATTATATAAATAATTTAGAGTACCTACAATTCATTTTTACTTAACACTACATTGTATACAACCTACACATGAAACAATAATTCTTTTAACCCTTACCACTCCTTTGTCGGGTGCCAGCCGATATCACTATTTGTACGCTACAACTCCGTTGTCGGCTGGCGGCCGACAAGATAAGACACGTCACGTTGTTTTTTGTAATTGCCTATCAATAAATTAATGCGAGGTATTAGAATGTGAAAATCATCTGCAGCTATATCAAACACGAAAGCGTGCAGACAATATGCACAATTAACATCGCGCTCTCGCCAGTTGCATCTAGATAATCTTCTTTCGCTCCTTGCGACGTGGATTTATTATATTTATTTTCGCTTTGAGACGTAGAATTACCTTAAACAATAATAACATAAAATTTGTGCACCAGTCTCGTGTTATTTCAATTTAAGTGCGCTTTTCCATTATTTGGTCATTTAACATATAAAACAACTATTTCTAATTTTGAAGCTGTCAATTCATAGTGGAAATCCATTTTAATGTGAATTTGTACGATTAAAATCCTTTGTATTTTTCATCCGCTTGTTTTAGTAACAGATTTGTTAGATTAGAACTCTGTTAATATAAACAGGTGGAAGAAAGTTAAAAAAGACTTTTAACTGAACATGACGCCGTTTACGCAGGGATAGGCAGAGAGGACGTTCCGCCAAATAACTCAATCTTGGCATTCGCTTCTTGCTTTATTCATATTCAAACATCATCTCATACATTCTCTTTTGTTATTCTAACATGGCCCGACTCGTGTATTTGATTCACTTGATCGTGCCATGTCTTCCTAGGTCATCCCCGAATTCTTCTTCCATTCACATTCGCGGCATATATTCTCCTTACACTCCTTTCTTCGTTTATTCGCTCTACATACCCAAACTATCTAAGCGCCCCTTTCTCAATCTTACTAATTACGCTTACATCAGCCTTGCATTATTTTCGAATCTCAACATCTTTCACACGATCATACATAGTTTTACCATGCATTCGCCTCAGAGATCTCATTTCTACGGTAGGTATTCAGTCTACATTCACCCTTCGTCTGGCTGTTCCATGCCTCACTTCCGCAAATAAAGCTTCATATCGTAAGGTGTAAATATCTTCGTTAGCTGTAAATTGTTACATTGACCTAGAAATCTCGACAAAAGAACATCGCTGCTTCAGATAAACAAATCTTCTGGTGTAGTAGAGAACGTTTTGATTTTGACGTCCCTTAAAATAAAGCGTTACTAAAATTCTTTCCAGAAAGCCTTTTACTAACCAAATAACCTTCAAAACATATCCAATTTTCTATGCCCTAGATATATTAAAAATATTATAAATTCTTTAAAATTTTCCACTAACGCAACTAAATTTGTGCATACCTGTATGTCCTGTTGTCTGAAAAAACTTCCGATCGATGAATACAACTCCTTATGTCATTTTATATATTATTTAAATATTTAGTCCTGCCGGCGACATTTATCTTTGCTCGGAAGGTTTTTTCAATTTGGATGAGTGTTTTAGATTAATAATTATTGTTTATAAAAATAATAATTGTTACCCTTTGCAATATGCACAAAAATCTTGTCTTAAGTTTTAAAGAACTTTAGTTTATCAATTAATTTACATATTTATTTTGATCCTCTATTTTTTGTACATTTAGGGTTATATATGGGTTTATTCCAAAAATGCTTATATCAGTTTTTTATAATTTAATGTATGTACCTGAAAGTAATCTCAAATGTCCTTTACTAGAAAGCTATGAATATCAGATATTATAGATTAATGAAAATATCACCAATCTAATGTAAAAGTATTAGTATTATTAAAGCATTACTCTGAGAAATAGATAAACATCCACAAATACTACATTTTGACCAAAACGCTTCCTATACTATGATACTAAACTCTACAACAAGGTCTCACTATCGTTCGAAACGCACAATAACATGAATATATTGTATTTAAAACGCAAATAATACGCTAGAAAATTACTTCATTTCAATGAGTTATCCATATCTTGGCTGTGTGTCAACTCCGGTATTGCAAATCAATATTATTACAATAAAGTATCGAATAGAGGACTTGCATCTTGTATACAAATCTCGATGAGGGCTTAGGGCGATTCACAGTTTACAATTTCTTGTAGTTATCATTACAAAGGAATGGAATATAATATATGTCTCGCTGGCCTTTGTTACGTTTGACCTATTGCCAGAATCCACAACTTTATTTAAACGGCCGTAATAAAACTTTGCCCACAGCGAAACGAAATACTTCACGTTCCTCATGTTTCAAATGTCACAATACAATGATTTACAAAATCGCTCTAGCGAAGAGGCATTAAAGCTTAAGGATTACTTAAATACGTTTGAATGTTGATTATTCATTTGATGTAACGGTAATTATTGTTGCTTTAAATAATTTTTAGTAAAGTAAAAGCCTCAATCGAATGATTTAAAACCAAGTTGACTGGTGGTGTAAAAAAAAAAATTTATGGAGGTGATCGAGAGCTCAGTCGGTGGGACGCTCGGCTATCAGGCGGGAGGGGCAAGTTCGATACTCACAGCGACTAACCAACTTACCCTCTTTTTAACACAAATTATGGTCAAAAATAAAAATAAAAAGTGAAAAAGATTAAAAAAAAAAGGTCAAACTCCCAATTTCTTTCCCCTCCCCATACCCTCGAAACTCACAAAATACCCAAATTGGAGATGTCATAGTCAACAGGAAGCAGTTGGGACCCTTGTCCAGTATTCACATAAAATATTCATAATAATCCTTTATTAATGATTGAAAATAATCAAGAATGTAAAAATTATATATTAATAGAAATCCGTTATTAATGATTAAAAAATAATAAAGACGTGGTATACTGAAACTTAAACCTGGTAGTAATTACCAATAATGTTATAATAGTAGTACTTCTCATGTAGTATTTCTCCCTTTTTGAGTCAACTTTCAACTCGGAGATAATGTTTAAATATATTTCTACTTAAGTTAATTACTATCCCTTCTGTACTAAACATTTCAAAGAGCTGCTCTCATATTATCGGACGAAGTTATTAGTAGAAGTACTTAAGCCTATAGATTTAATATTTTTTAAAGTTTATTCACATTACATCTTTATAATATTGTACCTACATAACTTGCTTAATACTGCGAAGCACAAATTTATACGTGCAAAGGGTAAATAAGCCAAGGTGAATTAATGAAGCATGCCGTGCAAGTTAAAACAATAACGTTACTACCGTGTACTCCTCCTACCGTTATTCATTTACTATAACTATATACATGTTATAATATGTACATTCTACCTACGGTATGTAAATGTAATTCTTAGCAAGTAGGTTCTAAGTTTATACATGGCATATAGGAACACGCCTCTGTGTTGTAAAGGGAAAAACTTTGTTTACTGCGTTGTATAACACAGTTTATTTTGGCTGTTTCCCGTAACTGGTGCAGTATTCTCTAACCAAGTAAAATTAATCATGGAAACTAATAGACTCATTTAGTGTATTGCAAATGGGGAGTTAACTCTGTCGGAACTTATACGAACTTCGAGAGTTCAAGAATAAATAAAGATATGAGTAATATTTATCGGTACTGATTAAATTTATTTATAATTCTATTGTTTTTAATACTTTATGTTCACAATTCCCCCCTTCTTTACACCTTATTAGGCGCACCGTAATTTTAAATGGATTTACAAAAAGTTCACCAACGGCTTAGAGCTATAGTAAGCAGATTTTATTAATGATTTTTTTTTCTTCAACGAAATACCTTGAGAATAATACATCTATCATTGGCGGAATCCACAATAGGAGATCGAATGAATGCATGGAGACAATCGAAACAAATCTTAATTTATAATTTCTTCAAATGTTTGGTAACTTTGTGGCATCATTATTAATTATATAAATTAAAAATATACTTTGTATTTACCACTTTAATTAAAATATATAAATATTTCTCTACATGTTTCGATAGCAATGCTATCATCTTCAGGAATAAATGAATACATAAATGATATAATACAATAAATGTATTCATTTATTCCTGAAGATGATAGCATTGCTATCGAAACATGTAGAGAAATATTTATATATTTTAATTAAAGTGGTAAATACAAAGTATATTTTTAATTTATATAAATTGATATAATACAATAAATGTATTCATTTATTCCTGAAGATGATAGCAT
>JAHDVE020002322.1:0-12240 GCA_022606495.2 Halesus radiatus | reverse complement strand
CATTTGTATATGAGATATAGAAAGACTATGAACCATGATCGCATTTTGAAACTAAAAATGACATGAATTTCGTTTCTATCTTTTTATGGGATATATATATGTATATGGAAACTGGATATATACATATTTTTAAATATTTTCCAACTATTTTCTTTATAGATTTCAAACAATAATAAAAAATATTTTATTACTCTCTATATATTTATATAATTTTATGATACTTTCTTTTTTATTGAATAAGTATTATTGATGCAGACACAATAGCAAAAAATATCATTTAAATAAATGTAGTTGCATCATCATAAAAAATATCATAAATCAATTGAAGTGTTACGATAATTAAAATATTGAAAAATCATGATGTTTTTATAAAAGCATTTATAAATTATTCAAATTATTAAAATAGAAAAATGACTGAATTGACGAGAGGTATTTTATGGATTTCAGATATTGGAAACATGATGCGAACCCCCTTCACGCCGAATAGTCTTCGTATCCCCGATGCCTATCGACTTGCTGCCCCTTGACTTAAGTTCTGCAACTTAAATCTTCAGGTCCCGATTCTCCTCTTCAAGAATGCTGATAAGCTTTTCGTACTTCTCCTCATTCAATTTGGACACGAGATATTTATTTTAGTTAAATGTTTTCCTCGAATTTAATAGATCCTCAAGCTCCTTCTTCTCCTCGACGAGTGTCTGGATCTGTTCCTCAAACTCTGCTAGTCTGTTTCGCAGTTCATTGACTTCTTTTTCTATCTATTTGCGCTGAGACTCTAATTTTTTGGTTACATCTGCATCATAATCCTGATGGCGTTGTTGTTGTTCGAGATGTTTATCAGACTTGGTATTGTCCTTCGAGGTTAGTTTATATAGTAACTATTCCATTGTCCTCAGATTTTATTATTTGGCTTCAAGTTTTTATTAGTAATCCCACTTTGCTTAGTCGAGAGATTGTCTACATTTAAATATCTACTCCTACAGTCTCTGATCTCTCTCGTTAAGCAACAGTATTTCATTATCTTTAATTTTCAGCTCTTCCTCCAGCACCAACCGCATCATTTTTTACTCTTCAGTATTGGATGCTTTCTCTTTTTCAACTTCCAACATGTTTTTAAGATGAGCAACTTAGGATTTTAGCTGGGTCACTGTTTCTCGATTGTGCTGATGTTAAATGTTATATTTTTCATTTTCTTAGGTTAATTGCATCTTGAGAACATTCACCTAATTACTTAGTTGTGAAATGGTCTCTCCTGCCTTTATGATTGATACGTCTTTAATTTAATTTGCAATCATTTGCTCTTTGTAATATGACTGGTACTTTATTATTTCATTTCCTAGCTAAGATATGTGCTTCGAATATTTGGCTGACATGTTCTGATTCATCTCTTCGATATTTTTCATTTCCCATACTGTTCCATCGCGCTCTGACAGTAGGTTTGCCATCTTTTGTTGGAAATTCTGTATCTCAGAGTTTAGGGTTTTATCCAATTCAACATTTTTATGGAGAAGACGTTTATTTTATTCTTCAAGTTTGGCGACTTCGTTTAACTTTTGATTGGCGAGTTAGAGACCGAAATTTCTTTCCTCCAATTCCTCCACCCTTTGTTCGAGTTTTTTGATAGTGCTCATCATCTATTTTCTATTTTTTTCAGCTCGTTCTGTTAGGGAGTTCCGTGTTTCTTCGAGAGAGGAGTCGTACTTCTGCTCAGTGTACTTTCGCAGTTATTCTGACTTGGCAGCTTCGGTTGCTGCCAATTTGAGTCTGTTTTCGAGCTTCTCCAAAGTCATTTTGCTGAGTGCGTAGTCATTCTCCAAAGTATGAATTACATGCCTCAATTCCTGGTTTTGAGATTTTATGAAACTGTTTTCTAGTGCAAATTACTATTGCTCCTTGCTCAGTTTAATGATTTCCAATTTCGCGCGCTGAAACTATGAAGATATTTTTTATGTTTACTTTTCCTCGCTTTGCCTGATCTTTCCTCTGCTCGTTTCTCGCTCAACTAAAATTTCGGACTATTTTCTCCACCTAGACTCGACCACTACCAACGTTCTTACGATTTCTAACAGTTTTTAATCGTCATTCATCGTTTGGGGAGTGTTTTTGGATTGGCTTATCGAATTGGATTTATAACTAAAATTAGTATCGTTAATATTCGTGTTGCACACCTTTCCTTCTCTGATCGAGGTTTGATTATTGACAAAGCTTTGGAGTTTGGCTGCAGCACAGTAAGCTTCATCGATAATTTTTCTGTTAATTTTACAGATTTGGGCCAGTTACTGATGGGAGTTTTCAAGTTCAGCAAGATTTCGATTGGATTTAATCTGTAATTGTTAATAGTTTGTGATATTAACTTAGAGAGCCTCATTGATATCTTCCAAAGTTCTGATGGTATTTTAGTTCTCTTCTTTATTTTTCATGAACACCTATCTCTCGACTAACTATTTATTCAAATTATCCTTAGTATTGGTTAACTAAGCTTATATTTTTTCCATCTTTTTCATAAGTCTATCGTTAGAGTCCTTGGCATTATATACAGATTTCTCAAGTTCTGCTCGAAGCTCTTCACAACTGTATTTCGATCGGTTTAAAGCTTATCGAAGGTCGTCACTCGCAGTCTGATATTATTGATCCTTCCTTGTCTGCTATTTCTTTCTTTATTCGGCTTCTATCATTATCTTTTTCTTCAGTGCTAAAATTTCACTTTCTTTTTCTTTGATTACGTTATTCTTTAAAAGCCGATCAGCCTCTTCTTTCTGGAATTTTTCTTTCAAATCCGTGATTGTCTTCACAAGATTGCCTTATTTTGTCTTTTTGATATCGATTTACTCGTTCATATCCTAGATGTTTCTTTGCAGTTCCCCGATTTGAACTGCTTGGTTTTCTGCCTCTCTCTTAAAATGTAACAATTCCTAATTTAAACTTTTTAACTTCGCCAACTATTATTTACTGGCTTTCAGTTCTATCGCATATTGTTTTTGTATTATCTCACAATTTTATCTAGATGCAATTTATGATTGGGTTATCCTTTTCTACAGCCTTGCTATCGTTTCAGTTTTAGCTTCCAATTCGACCTGACTTTTTCTCTTGAGTTCAATATGATCGTTTTTGAACTGTGCCTCCGACTTTTTATAATGTCCAGCTTGTGTTCGAGATTGATTTTAAGAATTCTAAATATCTGTTTTTAGTTGTTGTATTTGAAGCACCAACCTCTCTTCTTTGACGAGTCTTTCTTCCAGCTCTTTTGTCTTCTTGATAAGTTCCAAATTAATGGCAGCCAGCTTGGAATCCTCGGATTTCTTGAGTTATTTTAGTTTTTGATTGGCATCACTAGATTTGATGTCTAACAACTCTTCCTTCTCAGTCGTAATCCGATGTATTTCTTCTGATAGCTACTTCACTTTCTTTGTTAACAGACTCACCTCACTTGATTTTGCTTCCAGCAGATCATTCTGGCTTGATAGTTTTTATATGAGTTCTAAGGATTTAATTTATTATTGATGGATCTGGTTTTCGAGTGCCTTCAGAGCCTATCTTCGTTTTCCTTCTTATTTTTGAAGGGCATATTTATCTGGCTGTGCATCCTTGATCACACCATTTAGGTACACGATTATTTTTCGCTCTTCCGCAATCTCTCGTTAAAGTACTCGAATTCGTTAGTTCATTGTGTTTTAGTTCTCATTTGATATGTGTCGCAGGCTGTCGAGTTCGACACTGACAGTTTCTTTAATTCTTTCAAGCTAGGTCAGCTTGACTGAGTATTTATACGCATCAGTGCTTTTTATTTCCTCAAGTGAAATAATAGATTTTTCTAGACTTGATACTCTTTCACGCAGCATTTACAGGTGTTCTTCTAGTTCTTTATTGGACTTGGCCACTTATCTTGTCATCCTTTCGTGTCCCTAGATTTATAACCTTTGAGTTCTCGCTGCTTGTTATTTCTATCGTTTATTATTTTTTATCAATTAGAGTTGGGCTTACTTTTCTTTTTCAAGTTATTCAATTCTAGCCTTAGATGCTGTATTCGTCTTGTTTTGTTCAAGCTTTAGACATTCATGTAATTGCGTTAGCTTCTATATTTTCTTTGTAAGTTGAGAAGTTTCGGATTAGTGACTAGCTGTTTTTTCAGTCAATACCTTTTAACGTGAACGCGCTATTCTCAGTTATTCTTCAAGATCTTTTTTCATTTTTTATCCAGCTTCTTTAATAATATTATGTTATTTCGTAAGATCTCCCAAACTTCTCTGCAAATCATCCAACTCCAACTCCTTAATCTTAAGTTGTGACTTGAGTGCGAACTCGACTTACTCCTTCTTCTTGAGCAACTAGCATAGCTGTAGCTTATCATTCCGTTAACTTTTGAACTTGCTTTCGAATTCTGCTGTTTTAATTTTCAAAAGGGCTAACTCCCTTGAAATTACTTCTTTATTCTTTAGAGTATAAGTTATCGAAGGATTATCCAATACATTGTTGTTATTATTAAAATTATTATTGTTATTATTGAAATCGCCAATAAGAATGTTTGATAGATAATTGTTTCCGAAAGGCTTATTTCTTACTTGGCTCATAGAGTACTGTTAATATGCAGGTTGAGTGGTCACCGCGTTATGCTTTGGAGAACCGATATGAATATTATTATGATGAGTGTTATTATAGGTATTGATGGCTGTCATTGGCTTTTTGATATGCTAAGTTTTCGCAAGGTGAGCGGATCGTGGACTGGATACCCTATTTTCATGAACTTAAAACTCCAAATCATCAATACGTAGGTTAGGTTTTTAAATCATAATATTGTCTGCTGGTGCTTCTGAAAGATAGGTTGAAGTTATTTTCATTAGCATTTGAGCACCTTTATCAGGGCATCTATCAATATCGTATATTTCACGTTTACTGTCTCTATGTGTGACGATGTTCCCCAAGTCGAGAGATACAAATCCCGCTAAACTAGTTCCATTTTCTGTGATTATTGTGATTTCTAATGTTGACTGTTTTTGTATAAAATAAATGATTATGATATATTTTTAAAAATTATTATGGTTAAATTACTCTATATTCGAGGTAGGTTTTAGTCTATTATGCATAACTTAATAAAACAGTGAAATCCAGCTTCTAGTTGATGTGAGCAATACCGTTGGCGAGAACCTTGGTCGAGGCAATGAAGACTTCCCCAGTTCCGTAGTTCCAGGATAATGAGATTCGGCATGGGAACCTTACGTTTATTCTGACTTCTTAAATATAGGCCTCAAAGTTATATCTGAATCTACGTATTGGTTTGCTCATCGTTTTGGAATTCATATGAGCTTTCTATTTATAAAAAATTATCTTATAATTAAGTCCATAATATATAATGGATAAATATATCCTATCTAAATGAAATTATGTAGGCAATTTTTTTTTAATAATATTAATAATAGTTGATGAATGCACATATCAAATATCGGGAATTGTAAAGAAATATACTTCATTTATTAGATTTGTGTTTTCCAGTAAAATAAAATTTTATTTAGCAGAGCTATAGTCAATTTTTCATTATGAAATTATATTTTAAATAACAATACATCAATAATAATAAAAAAAATATAGATAAAGCTTTTTTTATTTTTATAGATAAATGAATATCATTATTATATATTTTTTTTTTAGAAATGTATGGAAATCGTCATCATATATAAGATAAAATATACACCATTATATATTATTCATAATTATTTCTATTATTTAAATGATTTTAATGTTATTAATTTAAATATTTTTCCTAAATGAGGCGCACCAGTATCAAGGTTGCCCAAGGGGGCCCACACGCTAGTTACGACCGCTTCATTCGTCAAGCGACCCCTTATATCAAACAACTCCACCCCCAGCAAGAACAATATCGCTTCGAAGAAGCTCTCAACATGATCGCGAAAGAGCTGAGTTATACTTCAGACGAAATATACCGTGTTTTCAATTATAAATTCGTGATTCTCCACTCCAGTCCCAAAAGCAACTCTTGTTAAAATATCAAGCATATTGACAACAACAGCAAGAGAAATGTAATACCCAAAAACACGAATAGTAACTCTGCGTCTGGATTTATGCGGCTGCATCTTCACAATACCAATAATAAAAGTAGTAAAAGCAAGTTGCCATTACCATCGAGCGAAGCAAACAACAGTAAAAATAGTATGATCGTTAGCAAGCTCAAAAAGAGGGAGTTGATGGTCAACCATCTCTAGTCTTTTTCTGAGATTATTAAATTATTATGCATATTAACTGGCAATAGCACTGGAAGCAATGTCGAAAAACAATCGATGTCAACTGTCATAAAGAATATTCGAGCGTTGGCAATCGAGTTGGGCAGTCATGTAGGGGTTATTTCTGAATACTTTATCTGCAGTGCCGAGTGTCTTAAATTGGTCAATAGACTCTGTCTCGGAGAGATGTATGAACACTATTGCCAAAATTACGAATCTCGGCTCGGTCATTTGCATGAGTCGCTGCTGACCTCCACCTCTTCATCTTCTTCGGTTGAGACATTTGTTAAATCCAAACTGCTTACCGCAGTAACTATCGCACAAATTCTAACGAGACAGTAAAATGCACAACTCAACCCAAGATTGGATATGCTGATTAGGCTACGAATCCAAAGCCAAGGCATGACTTCCGAAATATTGCACTTCGCTTCACATACGGCATACCTCTGTGCGAAATGTGCATAAAGGTACATTGAAGACGTGCGAATCTTTGATGCTCTGCGAACGATTTTTATATGCGAGATAGAATGCCTCCCAGTGATGGCCCAAAACCGTGAGAAACAGGTTGAGTGGATGAGCAAAATAGCGAACCTCAAACTCCTCGCAAGCGAGTAGGGCATTGAAAACATTACCGCTCAGGTCAATCGGCCGCAATCTGAATAAAAGCTGCGTAGTAAAACTCGAGTTCTTTCGAGACCAAAGAAGCCGAATTAACCATCGACGAACCAGAAGTAAGAGTACAGATAAAAGATTTTATCAAATGTCAGTGCTAGCTCTCTCCACAAAAGATCATAAGATAAAAAATGGAAAGTAGAGATCAAAGTAGAGGAGAAAAAGTTGTTCCTGGATCCTTCCAAACCATTTTATAGCAAGATCAAAAAAGTGAAAGCTCCAAAGAACTTCCAAAAAATCTACTCGGAACTGAGGAGTAGAAAGCTCGGCAAGCTACCAGCCACGGCCTTGGAGGCAGAAGTCAAATCAGCTCTCCCAGAAGATGAGGACGCAAATCCAAGTAACATAGAATCAGAGTAAGAAAAATAATAAAATGTATTGGAGAGAGACACAGTATTTCTGGAGAAAAAGAGCCATCGAAACCATTTTAAATAAAAATCAAGGATTCAAGTCCGATAGGACACTGCCTCAGATCTGGAGGGTGAAGCGAAAAAAACCCTGGAAAATGATCCACATGTCATGAGGTTTCTGTTCGAGCAGAATTCAAGATACCAGATTGTTAAAGTATCAATTCTGCCGAAGCCGGATATGACATTAGTCATTCAAGGCGATGACTACTTGCTGGCCCGGAAACTAATCCGTGTCAAAGTCGAGGAACCACTAAAAGAGAGGCTGACAGAATGGCCTACAGTCCGAATTCTAATAAAGAAGTGGCTGAAGAAGGAAAAGAACTTAAGAGAGATCTAACGGCACTTCGCCTTTTTAGATCTAGGAATCAATATTGCGCTGGTAAGGAAAAAGATTGGACTCAGAAAAATCACGAAGGAAGAACTCGGAGAAATTGCTGAGGTCAAAGAGACAATCAAACTTTTTTTAAGATTCACCCTTTCGTTTATTCGCAAATAAAATGGAATGTGCAAGATATGGAACAAAAAATTTTCTTTCGAAGGGCTTCGGACTTTGTCAGAAATAAGCCCCGTCATTCGCCTGGGACCTTTCCGACAAGCTCACGATTCTGTCTTTAAGAAAGTTCGAAATCTGTTGAGTGGGGCAGTATAAGAACAGCTTCTCGGTCAATATATTATGCGACGAGAAGACGACCTCTATCTTATTCAAATTTTCTACATCCCCCGGAATGTATCAGAACACATGGAATATAAGTAAGGATTCATGACATTGCCGAGCCTCCCCTTCAACATCAAGTGTCGCCCGTTTCTAAGTAGCCACTCCAATCATAATGTCTTCGAAGACAGGCCTCTTGTACTTACATGCCAAGAGAGTGAATACGGGCTCTCCTCAAAATAAACATTCAGACTGATTCTCGATGAATTCTGTAATGGCCATAGATTCGTGCATCACACTCGGCATCTTTTGCGTCTTGTAAGCTCATGCGTCAGCATAATATTTCAGAATTCACTCAAACTCATTGTCAACTCATAACCTGATCTCCCTCCGCACCAATGGGTTGCCGCCATGCCTGATGGAAGCATATTGCCTGGCTGCGAAAATTCTCAGATCACCATCGCAGCATTAGATATATTCGATTAGATGAAGAAAATCAAAGACGACTAATCAAAAATAACTACGCTCATTCCGAGAAACGAACAGAAAAATTAAGGAGAGATTGTGAGTCTCATTTCACCGAAATTGATGATTTACCGATCGATTTACTCGGAAAGACTTACTTTCTATCTACTGTCATTACCTGCCAAGAGAATTTGTCTCCCTAACACTCTCCTGCAACTTTTAAAAGACAAAAAGCAAGCAGAGCTCGACCGGATGGAGCTGAACCTTGACTATATCTCTGCGATGTTCCATCTGACAAGCAGGCGATTATCAATGATCGTGCCACTCGATGAGAAGTGGTACAACCTGTCTGTAACAGTTCTTGGCTTTCGATTGAAGGAGGACACTCCCGACGACTCGAAAACTTCTGCGCTTCCAAAATATATTATTCAATACCAGATCGTCTCACGCACCAACAATTGCAGAACATTCAAATTGATCCTGGATTCTAAACACACGTAAATTGTGCTCTTCAAGGTACATAAACTCTCTTCTTCGGCAGAAACCATTGATAAGATTGCCATTGCCGCACTGTCACTGAGTCGCTATCTCAAATTAGTGAGGGTCGGAGTCTACAGTCGCATGTGTTTCCAATACTAGTTTAGCAGGGCCAAACTCAAAGAACCCTCCCTGCTACACAAGGTAGTCAAGGCCACATAGGCTCATATCATGACATATTGAGAAATAGCAGCATGTCGTCTGAAGACCATTCCAAGACTGGGCTACTTGCGCGAACTATGAGGATCTCAGGGCGATATTTTATCTTAAGTGTTAGTGATGCGACTCAACATCTTGGGTGTTGCTTCACCATCGAACTTTATTGCCCAAGTTCGCAGTAGTTATGGATCGCTCGTTCTTGCGTCTTTCGAAGGTTCGACTGTAACACTCAGTTCTGGAACTCCACGTTGGGCAAGGCAGATCCTTCTGCTCGGAGTTGTTTTACCTATCTCACAACATCAGAAAAATTTCTCTTATGGTCGTCACTTCTTCAGAGAGGGGGCCTCTCTGTGAACTATGATTCCGTCAAACAGATAAATAATTTGCGACTAGGGCGCGTCGTCGTGCCTTTGGCTGAGGTGATCCACCAACAAGTCTCTTATATTGAATCGAGAAAAAGTTTGATTGAGATAGTTTTGGAAACATCAAACAAACCCCTCTCAGCATAATAGCCAAGCAACTATTAACTAATTGACTACAATATAATTATTCGAGTGCTGAGGGTCGACGGCCGAGGATTTACAAGCGTAATGAACAAAGAATTGATTCTAAATCTGCTCAGGAATGAACTAACGGATCGGCCTATGAAAAAGGATACTGCTGGTCAAAAGATTCAAAAAAGTTTGGGGAAGGTTAACGGAGTTGTGGTGACTCAGAAGATGATATCCGATTACGTAATGTCTATGTTTGGGTCGTTGCGATTTTGGGAAGATCGCATAGATCTGGAAACGAGTTTTTGCTCAGAAGGAGGATTGAAATCTGAAAACGTCAGAGAAGTATTTCTGTTTACATTGGGAAAGAACTGAATGGTGGGTAGGCATGAAATATTTGTTAGTAAAAAAAATATAGATATAGTGACTTTAAAAAAACAAATACATTCCATAAACATCAAAATTCCGAGGGCTTTAACTCTTTTTACCAATGCATTAATAAAAATTAAGATACTCTATTATTTTAATACGAACTATCAAAAAAGAAAAACAACTCAGAAATACATTGCTTTCATATAAAAATATGAATTTGGAATATTATTTTTCTTAGTGGTTTTAGCTTTTTGTTTGTTTTTTTCATTTAGAAGGAGCCCCAGTGCCATTCCGCAAATTCCGCATTCTGTAGGTTAATTCTACCAGTTTCTTACGAATATCTTTCCTGGTTTCAGGCTATTTTTCTACCCGACAAGAATAGAGGAGTGCCTAAAATTGGTTATTCAGCTACTATAGTTCCGACTCATTGGTGGCTTCGCCTGTTGTCTCCGAGCCATCACCTATTTTGTGTTCAGTTTATTGTCCGAGCATCCGATTCAGCTCTAATGCCTAAATCGAATGAGGGATAATCTTTTTGGGGTTTTCCTGCTCGTTGAGGATCCTTGTCAACTTATCGCCGAACTCGTCCACTTTGTGTTTTGCTATTAATGTGAGTTCGGCTACTTGAGTCTTGAGCTGCTAGTTTTGACTATTTAGTTCCGCTATGACAGCCTAGTATTTATTTGTGTTTTCTTTAATGTTCTTTTATCTATCATTCAATGCACGCAACTTCGAGATCAAATACTTGTTTTGCTCTTTAAGATTACTATTCTATTCTCTGAGTACCTTCAGCAGTTCATTTGCAATATCAAGTTCGGTAGAAGCGTTCATCGCTGTTGTAGTCGGATAGTTATGGGTCATTAAGTTAGTATTGCTTTGGTTGGAGATGCCGTTACGGGGCAAGTAATAAGCTTGGTTGTTGTTGGCTATGCAGAAACTTGAATGGTTTTGGGGACCATGGGTATTGTAGGTGTCAGGCAGGGTAATATTGTTTGTAGAGCTATTATTCGAAGGGTACTGGCTATTCGGGTAGAACGGCACTCCCGGTCGAAGCAAAGCAGCCATGCTGGCGGGGTCGTGGACGGTCCTGTAAAATTCATCAGGCATAATATCACTGTTCCGTTCAGTGCTATGGAATTCATTAGATCGGCGTTTAATAATGGGGCGTTCATTGAGAGAAGTCAGTGAATCGTGGGAATTGAGACCTGATTGATAGACTTTATTGTCTGTATTTGCTATCTTTTGCGGAGGTCGTGGCGGAATTTGTTTCCTCGAATTTGTGAATTCGTAGCTCATATGTTTTATGTGTAAGAGGAAGATGTATTTATTGGATGGTCTGTTGATTTTTTCTTTGTGTATTAAGTACTTCTTGTTTAGTGTATATGTAAAAATTTTAGTATGACTTAGCTTATTTAAATATAATATAGGTTAATATATTAATAAATAGGCATATGAAATATATGAATGAAGTAACTAATTTATATATTTTGCTTACTACTACTTACAATCGAAAAATTTAATCAGCGAACTTGAAATAATTTTATGTGTATATATCAAGATGTGAAATAATAGTACAAATCATCAAAAACAAATTACGAGCAATCGTTTAAAAATAAGATTAACATCTATTCTTCATTAAGGGTTTCAATTACAACGGACAGTTTTTCAGGATTAATCTATTTTTCATAGTTCAAAATAAATGAGATAACCATGGGAGCTTTTGGTTTCTATATTGATTAGATTACTGATTTTATTTATATTAATTACTTTGGAAAATATTAATGTAATCAATACTAATATTTTTCTAAATATTTAGAAATCGAAAAGAAGAAAAATATATACAGACACATTCGGAAATTTTCTTATATACAATCCATAATAAATTATACATAGATTGATTAGCAATCATTAATAGAGATGAGGAAACAATAGTAATAATAGGCGACTCCCGAAAGCATATTCGAACAAACGAATTCAAACCTGGCACACACTGGGTGCAAGATGCTCATGACCCCTTAACGATTTGAACTAAGCAATATTCTCAATTTTCCGATGACCCCACAAGACTCATCCACGAGATTAAACCAACTTGTCAAAAAATCGAAAAATCTCTTTCAAACGGTCTTTGGGTGCTTTTGCTTTTCAAGGCCATCAGCTAGTAAAGCGAAATAAGTACAAATCCCAAAGTTAAAGACGCTGAGAGAGTTGCAATTATTTGTGATAAGACAGAAGAAATAACAAATACCGCCAAT
>JAHDVE020002321.1:0-34198 GCA_022606495.2 Halesus radiatus | reverse complement strand
TACACGTCACTGTTAACTACAAGCATAATAATATAGCACTAATAATTAAAGGGTAACTATTAAATGTGGCATCAGGTCGTACAATGACATCAGAGAGTATATAAAGAATAAAAGTTCATGAAGGATATAAAAGTAAAAGGTATGCGTACATATAAAATATATATGGTAGTAAACTTCAGTTAAATTAATATTGATTGAAAAGATATGATAGTATAGCCTTCTTGTACTTACCTTCCGTGCAGTTAAATAGATCCTCTACATCCGCGTATCTATTACTAGCTTCATGTAATCTAGGTACACGCAAGTGTTTGTAATGCTCAGTCCTGGTGTTGTTACATTTAAACAGGGTTTTGAACGAGTTGCTCTTATAGTTATATGAAATTGATTGAGGTTAATTAAATCAGGGTTGTCAATTTTGTTCTCATTCACGTGAGAATAATCTGTTGAAACCCGGTATAAAAAATAAACAAATAAATTAATATTTTGCTCAATAGATTTGTAGTTGGTTTGTGGCGTCATTATCAATAAATTAATAAGAATAACTTTGCTTGCATCACTTTTTATATATAAATATCATCATGTTTCGAAAGCAAAGCTTTCCTCGTCAGGTTGATGGTATACTCTGGATATTTATTTATTTAGTATATTTCCCACTGTTTATCCTGATGAGGAAGGCTGTGCTTTCGAAACATGTTGATATTTATATATGTATTAAAAAAAGTAATGTAAACAAAGTTGTTCTTAATTAAATCTAACAACCAAACTTAGTTCAGAAAACGAGTTCAGGCAGAAAATGATTATTAGACATTATGTATTATGGAATGGAAGGAGGAATGTTTTTGTGAGACAGGGTTGATTGGAGGTCTTATGAATAATTGTGTCGGTATAGGTGGGTTTCAGGTATATATTAAAATCAATCTTATTACTTATGATAGATAAAGTTAAACCCAAAAAGTTTAAAGTAGCATTGCCTAATTTTCGATTGGAAATTTAATTTGATTATGAAGGGAATTTAAAAGGTTGAGAAAGGTGTTGAGTTGACGTTCAGATCCTGTCCAAATGCAGAAAATGTCGTCCACATGCTTCTTCCGAAGCAATTTTTTTTTTCAAAAGAGTTGTTTCCAAATC
The DNA here is from genome assembly GCA_022606495.2 of Halesus radiatus. Classification (NCBI taxonomy): domain Eukaryota; kingdom Metazoa; phylum Arthropoda; class Insecta; order Trichoptera; family Limnephilidae; genus Halesus; species Halesus radiatus. The sequence goes on along the minus strand of JAHDVE020002321.1, from coordinate 33,070 downwards.
ATTAATAAATTTATCAGCAATCAGAGGACTGGACTTACTGGAAGCTCATTTCTTCGTAAAAATACAAAGGTTAACTGCATATAAAGATAAAAGGTTATAGGTCTCTAACAGCAAGTTATTTATACAGTTCCACCAGACATTCAAACAACCGTTAAAAACGTGTTGACAGAAAATTATTTGGTTAGTTTGTTGGTATGCAGACATTTAACCGTAGGATGGACGCGTTGTTGCTTAGCCCATTAATGGATATAATTACCACAGAGAAGAGAATCAACAAAGGTGCTATTATGGGTGAGGGGAAGAAGCCAAATTTAGCAGGGTGAGGGGTGAGCCTGGTCTGGAGGCATGTTCCTCTCAGTTATTTGCCAATAAATAAATCCCGACATTTTGTAGGCAACTCGTATTGCACCGCAAAGAATTCATATTTACTCTTCGATAAGCAAATCTGCCAATGATCAACTCATCCCTTTTCCAATTGTGTAGAATTTATCGACAATATCCTTCCCGTAGCTGCCGTGCTAACATCCAAAACTAACCCAAACTGCCAATTTAACGGGGAGAGGAACGTCGGAGAGTTATTATTTATTCATTCAAAATAATGATAATATTATTGGTGCAATACGATAAACATGGTGTTTTTAAAGAGAAAAATATTTATCACGTTTTTTTTTTCAAATTTGCATGGCCTTAGCATTAATCAAAATATAATCAGAAATATTACACATTTCTGACCGTTCTACGCATGTTTTACAAAAACATTTAAAAAGTTGAATATCCTTAAAAAATGCTGTGAAGGTTTTTCTGTAACATCTCGATACGATAAATTAAAAAAAGAAGAGTGTGTGGTTTAATTTTTTTATGAACATTACGAAACTTTAATGTTTTTTTTTTTGTAATACGGATTACAAATATTTGGTAATGTTTATTTACAAAAACGCAACGAGAAAGGATTAAAAATACTTTTCTCCACTGTAAAAATCATATTCGTATTTTAAATATTTTGTAAAACATACAATGGGACGGTCAGAAAAATAATATTTCTGATTAGATTTTGATAAATACTAAGGCTATGTAAATTTATAAAATATTTAATAAATATTTTTCTATTAAAAAACATTATGTTTATCGTATTGCGTAATAATACTATCATTATTTTGAATTAATAAATAATAACTCTCCGACGTCCCTCTCGCCCTTAAGTAAAAAAGCAATAGATAAAAAAAGGTTCGGCTTTTTCACATAAACAGAATATTTTGTTGGAGTTTGATCGTTTTAGAAATGTTTATTAATTTACTTACAGCAGGAAACTATGACATGAACGCTTTCACGTCGTCGTCATTTTGGTTGGACAATATGGTATCGTAAAACTGTTCAGAATTATATTGAATAAACTTAAAATTAAGTAAAATAACGATTTCATGAGGGATATAATGCGATATTAATTCTATTTAGAAACAATTTGAATGCATAAGAATGCGTATGTTATTCCGTTAAATGTTCCGATGATCGTTGAACGATAACGGAGTTTATTAAAGAATGCGCCCGCGACCCGGGCTGGTGCCAAAATGGATGTCGCGTGACCTTTGCATCCACGTCAAAATATTACGGGACACGGGTATATCTTGCTTTGGGCATGTTACATCTTATTAAATCACATATAAAATAAAATAAATAAATGGATAGCAAAACATTACCGAAAGTGAATTACTCTTTAATATTTCACTTGAAATAATAATAAACTGCACCAGAGCTATTCGCCAATTCACCCAAATAAAAAGTAAGACAAAATATAAATAATACAATATCCACAGATCAACGAAAAACGTAATGTTGTATTTAACAATCATTTATAAACTAAATAGAAATAATTTCTTGTGTAAATCTATAAATCTATACTTTGTGGAGTCATTTATTAGTAAAATAATTTATCGTGTGAAAAATATTGAAATTCGTAAAGAATGCAAGGCTGATGTAAGCGTAATGAGTAAGATTAAAAAAGGGACGCTTAGATGGTTTGGACATGTGGAGCGAATGAACGAAGAAAGGAGTGTAAGAAGAATGTATGACGTGAATGTGAATGGAAGAAGAAGCCAGGACGCCCGAGGAAGACATGGCACGATCAAGTGAATCAAATACTTGAGTCGGGCCATGTCAGAAGTCGGAATAATAGAAGAGAATGTATGAGACGATGTATGAATGTGAATGAAGCAAGAAGTGTATGCCAAGATCGAGTAGTTTGGCGGTCAGTCCTCTCTGCCTACCCCTGCGGGGAAAGGGCGTGACGGTTGATTGGTTAGTTAGTTATCATAAGAGCTACAAGGCACTCCCCCGTGCTGACAAAACAGAACACTTGAACACACCTGAAAAGGACCCAGTATGTTCATTGTGGTACGAAATGAATTGCAAACTATTTGCAAAGGGGAAATTACCATTTCTACTATTCGCGTCTACACGGCGATTAACATAGGACTCTAGGACAATAATACTATAAGTTAATTTGTTTACACCATTTTTTTTTAAATACATAAATATCAACATGTTTCGATTGCAATATTAACAAGTTTTCCGCATCAGGGTAAACAGTATACTAAAAACAATGACAAGTATAGACAAAACAATGAAAACATTGAAAATAATAATGTAAGAATAGACAAATTACAAACATAAACAAAAATTAATAGAAGTTGGAGAAGGAATGTGGGATAGTACCTGCTATTCAGATCTGGTCACCAAACAAGGCTAAAGCCATTTCAAACAATGTTTCGATTCTTAATGGTGGTTTTTCACCAGGGGGATACTGACAGTATATACCACTCTAGAACGCACCGCAAATATACTGCATATTATTTTTAATGAATGAATTTTGAAATAACACATTTTAATCAAATAAAATTTAATTGCGCACGCCGGGATTTGAACCCGCGATCTCCGGATTCGTAGCCACTCAACCATGGAGACCGTTTGAGTCTATTGAATTTGCTTACGAGAAAAAGGCGTAGCCGGCTACTACGAAGGTAAACGCATTTTGCTGAGGAAAGAACTCAAGGAAAGCATATTCGAAGAGAGTTAGAGCGATCGATCGGCACTTGAAAAGTTTGTTTGAAGTTTGACAGAATAAATGTAACTCCTCGCTCCCATTCTTCCAGGGTTAAGAACTTAGTAAATACCTCGCATTTGAAAATATTTTGAAACTCGTCGGCAGTTCACTGTACAGATAATCTCTAGACACCATCCTAAAATATGACATAGGCACTGAGTGAAATTATTTACGTCAAAGACTCTCGAGCCTCCTCCTGGCGCCCGATTCAAGTTATTTTTAAGGATAAGACATTGTCCTTATCCTTATGGTTACAGACAGCGGTTTCGTTCCATGTCAATGACGATACATTTTTTAAATGAGTTTGTGCTTTAATTATCACAGTACCATCACACATTTTTTTTGTATTTGGTTTTACAGCCATCTGGACTTTTAGATGGATTTTAGAACAATATATTGAGGTATTAAAAATATAGCAATTTTAAACCATAAAGTAACAAACATTTTTTTAAAACGCTTAACAGTAACATAAAATAGAAAACTAAAACAATATTACAACACAAATTAAAAGCATTAAAGCTACATTATCCACGCTGTAATAATTAATTGTAGAATTCATCAGTGTGCTGGTAGAGATGACGCTTTTCATTATAAATACGTAATTACGAGTATGCGTGTAGCTTATTACGGAGTATGATGGCAGTGAGGCATGCAACTGGCAAACAAAGGATGAAAGTAGACTTAATGCCATAAATCCAGTAAAACCATGCAGGCTGATGTAAGCGTAATGGAACGGACGCTCAGATTGTTTGGGCATATAGGGCGAATGGAAAAATTAGGCGGGGACGCCTGAGGAAGACATGACACGATCGAGTGAATCAAATACTTGAGTCGGGCCATGTCAGAATAACAGAAGAGAATGTACCATATGAAGCAAGAAGTGTATCCCAAAGTCGAATTGTTTGACGGTCCGTCCTCTCTGCCTAGCCCTGCGGAAAAGGGATTAATGGTTAGTTAGTTAGTCTACACGTGTATTTTATTACAATTTTTAGTATTTAAATAATTTCGGACTTTTGGAATAAACAATTTACAAACATCGCAATTTCGTTAAATCGGTCCATTTAATGACACGCCACTGTCTACAACACACTTAAGTGGGGTTCCTTTCTGAGATATGGAATTCATCTGCAGTGTTCGTTTAAACAGGTATAAGATCCCCAACAAACCAGTTTTAGTTATTGACTTTTATTAAGTTTTTTCTGCATCTGCTTATTTCATAAAATTACATTCAGCCATTGAAGTGATTAACCGAGACAAGTCCGTTTTAGACTTGTCTGTGTACCCGAATAAGCTCATTTTTATCTTACTTTGGGTGAAATTGTATGGTTCCATGACATTTCAACATAACGACCCCTCCCTACGTACAGTATTGTAACTTTACAGGAGAGTGGTTTAAAGAGACATAAGCTTGGTGTAGGTTGAGCTTTCGATCGTTTTAAACCAAATTTGGGGCGTAATTTACAATGAAGATCCCAAATTTGGTGCAAAAGAATCAAAAACTCGACTTAGACCTAGTTTCTGTCTCTTTAAACCACTCTCCTGTAAAGTTCTGATTTTGATGTTACGATAATTTAGGTAGGAGGGGTCGATAAGTATGAATCGGGATACTTTAAAAGTGATATAAAATCATTAAAATTAAGACAAAAAAACTAACCTAGAAACCTTACCTAACCTAACCCAATCAATCATACTTTTATAATTTTTATTTTTAGTTGTCTTTTTTTCCTACATTTAATGACTTATAAGTATATATATATATACGAGTATACGATTATATATATTTTTAAAGTGTGACAATTGATGTCACCGAATTATATATGTAATACGTGTTTGACATTAACTCCACATAGGAGGTCCCAAAGAAAATAATTTCCTTCAGGGCCTATGTCATCTTTGAGGATGCTGTGTGGAGGGTCTTTTTGAGGAGAGGAAAGAGTTAGCATTGGTCTTGGAGAACTAATGTTGTAGGAAGGAGAACACACAAAGGTCGGAAAGTCGTTCCACAGTCGGGCTGTTGAACTCAAGAACGAGTAATAGAAACGACCCGTTCCCATGTGATAAATGTTAACCGTGTACAAATGTTAGCCTTCACATATTAGTATATTTTTTCATTAATGAGCAAAAAAGTAAAGTCATTATGTATGTTACCTAATATTTATTTCATTAATTTTCTATTTCTATAATTTTACTAACAATATATTTCACAGAAAATCTACTAAAATGCATGATTAAATAATTCGTACAACTCGGGCGGCTAGAGGGCGCTTGTGTAGCATGTTGCCATCAAATGTCAGAAGCTGGGCGTATTTCTCTAGATTCAAGGTCAAACCTATAAATTGCGTCAACTTTATCATTCCGAAAGTCAAGTTTCCAGAGAATATTTAGAATTTTTTAAAACGTGAATCTTTGAAATATGTTGATACAAATCGTAAGTGCGGGAAACACCGACCTATCCTAATCCGTAAAAAGGTACCCGAGGTCTGTCTACCTGCGGCTAAGGTACAAACACACGAAACAATTACAAGCCGCCGAGCCACAGTTCGAAGTTCGCGAAGGAACCCAAAGAAGAGTTCGGATCATTAAAAAGGTAGATTTTGGCCGAAGCAAGATCAGTAGAGACAGACGAGCCAGTCGTGGTAGTCGAGACTTCCGTCTCCTACAAAGCAAGCGGGCCGCATGCCTCTCCAGCACGAAACGCTGTGGGAAGAAATATCGACCGACTCGGCAGGAATTGCCGAACCCCAACGCCCACCGTTCGAGTGCCGTCGAGTGCCTTTCGCCTCCTGCCCTCCGGCGCCGTGATCCCATCAAAGCGTATACCCACCGCCGTAGGATTCACCACCAGGCAGCAGTCGAGCGCCTGTGGCATCCTGCTGATCATCCTCTTAAACCGTCTGAAACCGGACATCATGCGGAAGCCAAACCGCGTGTCCGCCCGGCACCAAAACCTCCCCCTACCGGAAGTACCACCTGCTCTCCGAGACTTCCAACACCAACATCGAGACGACTGGTAATCTCCCCACTGGACCATGTGCAGATTACCCGTAGAAACATTTCGTGTAATTAAGTGAAACCCATAATACCTACCAGTTAAGAATGTGTTTTACGTTGTGAATTAATAAAAAGACTTGACACTCAACTAAGTTACCTGTTTTATACTGAACCCCAATGACCCCACCATGTCAATGTTAACCGTAGTTCCCAGAAAGAAACGCCTGAGGCGAATTCTTAAAAAAATATTTTTACTCCTCCCACCACCCTCACCTAATGTCTAATTATTTCTGTACTTGTTTAATTTAAGTTAATATTAAGAACACTAGTGAATGACACGGATGTGTTGAAACCGGTAGCAAATAAATAAAATAAAGTAACAAATGCACATAGTGGATAAAACTCTTCAAAACAAAGTGTCGAGAAATGTTTACATAATTAATATACAAAAAAAATTAGGGAACATCTTTACCTATAAATTCCCTTAATTTAGTCTATTATAAATTATTTCGAAAACTATCCAATGATTTGAACATAATTTCAAAATATTATACAATGTATATAGTATATCTATCTATCTATCTAATATTGTATCTTGATGTATTTCCTTTCTGGTTGTTTTTAATAAATCTATTAATATTGAGGTTCATAAGTAATGAGTTAATCTATCGAGGTCAAGGCCCCTGTTGGTCGCGTTAACCGATCCGTCCCTGCCTCCATATCGCAGATTTCTAAAAGCATTTACAAGAATTTGGTCGCTGGTGTGGAGAGCTTTTAATACTGGCCATCTCCGTGGAAATATTGACCGAATCTTGATTAAGATGCTATAATTGTAGGCACTTAATTGACAGCCCTGCCGTTGTTGCCACGATTAAATTACATGTACCGACGAGGAACACAATACAAAATGTAACATATTTCTGCAACACGTATAAAACCAGTTATCAGTCACACTCACTAACCAACAGGGTGCATGATGTGGGCAATAAGTTTGGAGGTGTTGTTGATATATTTGCTGACCCCATTTATAAAGAAAAACGTCATCTATACCAGCACTTTGATGAATCCTTAAGTTAATTATTTCAGCGTGGATAATATAGCTTGTTATATTATTGTTTTAGTTTTCTATTTTATGTTACTGTTAAACATTTAAAAAATATTATTAAACATTACTTTATGGTTTAAAAACTCTATGCACTTATAATTTTCGGTAGCTTAAAATATTCTGTTCTGAAATTCCACGCAAATGTTCGGATGTTAAAAATCCATTGCTAACTTCTATTTTTTTAATCTCCACAGACCAAATACTAAGAAAGATGTCCGGCGAGGTGGACCAAGACTTGATCGACCAAATTTGGGGTCCAGGACCAAGCATCGGAGAAACAACCACAAATAGCAATCCAGATAATGTCACAGTTACGAATGATGACCTGTGGGGAACTGTCACAGTGGAAACAGGGGACGTGGACCTCCCAGACCCCGATGCAGAAAACACCATCGATTCTGTAAATGAAAATCAAACCAGCCCCGGCGCCACTTCTGGAGGGTCCGGAAACGGAGTGTTAATCAAAGACGATCTATGGGGAGACGTTACAGTAGAGAGCGAGGAAGATGGAGAGCAGGGAACAGAACCCGGATTAGGAGAAGACGGATCCACAGATCCAGACGAATCAGAAAATAACACGATAAATCCTGACGAAGATGACGACAAAATTTATTTTGACGGTCCAACTTCTGCAGATTAAGAAAACAGAAAAAAACGTTAGGAGTGTTTAACAAAAAAAGTTAATCGAATTTTATAATGTTATTAAGTTCATTAAGTTCTGTAGAATAATACTAGAAGTTAATTATAATATTACGAAATTTGGTAAAGTAATTTTGTTTATGTAGTTTTATGAATTAAATACAATAACATAATATTACCGTTAATACTTCGTCCTGGGTTCCGTGCTCCACGAATGAACTGGACAAATTCCAAAAAAAAAAAATATTTACACATTAATAAAATTTGACCACCTCCGTGGTCGAGGGCTAAGGCTCTCGACTACGAGTTTGAAGGTCGCGGGTTCACATCCCGGCGTGCGCAATTAAAGTTCATTTAATTAAGTGAAAAGTGCTGTTATAAAAATAAATACAAACTTGAATGAAAATGATTTTAAAATAGTCGATATAATACGATGGTTGCTCTCTGTATTATTTGTAAAGACAGGTTTATTTGACAGCCCCATTTTAAATATGTTTCCTTTCACCCCTCCCTCAATCCTTATCTCTTTTCCCACTCTTTATTAATCCCTACCCCCACTGTGACACTTAATATATTATATATGTTCTGCCATAATTTTGTAATATTGTTAAGTTAGTATATATTTTGCGCTGATGGCGGAACGGTTGTTCCGAAACCGGTCGGCGTAAAAAATAAAAAGTTGTTAAAACAAAAATTTTGTTTCATTTAAGGGGGCAGACTCAAATAAGGGGCTAAACGTCACTTCGCAGTATGCCAACGTAAGCAATACAACAGATAATTTATCTGCAAATTCTTAACAGAAAGTTACGAAAGTGTCTAAGGTTTTCAGTGACGTAAATTCTTAAACTGTAATCTTTTACATTATATTTGAAATATCTTCTGTAATTTTAAGTAAAACGCTCGACAGTGCCTTCGCCGTTATGTTAACTGCACCCATTACAAACATATTTAATTAAAATCCTTCCACAATCTCAGAGTAAATACGATCAAGAACCAAGAGCGTTTATTAAAAATAATTCAGTAAATCTAGATTTTCACTACAATTCCCTCAAAGTTCAGGAATTTTTAAATTCAGTTCCGTCATACAAAAATCGTATAAGAATTTCCGGCCCGCGCGGTTGTTGATAAAACGATTTATTTCGCCGGAGTAAATCAGTTGTGAGAAGTCCTTCAGAGCGAGCGGACGTCGATTTGAAATTCAATATTTTTGTCTGTTTTATGACGAATAGCTGGGAAGAGAGGTGTTAAACTGACACCGGAATGTGGGAATTACGTATTTTCAATTTTTTTTTTGTAATCACATTTTTTTGCAACGTTCTTTAAGATGGTCCAAAAAGGGATTCATTTATTATACGGCACAATATAAAAGACCTGCGCACTGGAAAAAAACTGACGGATGTGGTACAGATCTACAAGATTATATATTTGCAGACGGTCAACAGAAAAGCTGATGAATGAACGAATTATTTTTAAAATCTTAACATTTTTTGTCCCCATATAATTTACAATCTTGACGCCCCTGACTGCATATATAAGTATGCCGATCTGAGCCTATCAAAATCCGTAGTTTTAGCGGCTATCTTGAATTTCTAGATATTCAGACCGATTTGGTTAGAAAACGGCGTAAGTCATGTTAGGGGGGTGCTGAAGTCAAATTTACTGTCAACCTGAGTAATTTCGATGGTCATTTTGAATTTGAGTTCTCTACCGATTTGGTTCAAAATCGGAATTAAAGTGTTTGGAGGTGCACTGAAATCAAATGCGAAGAATGATAACAAAGAATGTTTTTCTTCATTTAGAACAGCTGTATTTCGGACGATATTAGGTCCTTGGAGACCAATTTGTTTTCAAATTGTACCAACTTTAACCTACTTTAAAAAGTATAGATTAACCTCTACCAAAAACTTACTCCTTCACTGTCAAAATTGACCAAAACACTAAAAAATAGCGAAGAATGAGAACTTACAAAAAGTTTGCATAATTTAGAACCGCTGTATCTCGGACACTATTAAGTCCTTAGAAACGTATTTGATTTCAAATTATAGAATATTTGGTCTACTTTGCTTAGGGGAGGGGCAAGGGGAAGATAGGAGACTTTTGTGAAAATACTCCCGTTATAGGTATTATTCACCTGCAAAATTTCAGTTTTTCTTATTACCTTCATTGACTGAACTACTGGTGAATTGTATTCAAGCTTATTGTCTGCATCTGGAGTGGGTTGTAAATCATTGTTATCTACCTATGTTATATTTGTACTGCTGTTTAGTATACAATATTGAAGGGCGTTTCTAAATCCCAAAAATTATCAAAAGACAAATAATTCTTATTCCCATTTAATAAACGGGATATAATTCACATCCGCCATCTTGGTTCCTAAGTTAAATGTAATAGTCGGATTCCTCAACCATTAATAAAAACTAAAGCCTTTGAAAGAACAGTTATATAAAAAATAGCATCCAATTCATTTCAACCATCTTAAATCCACAAGTGGACAATCAAAAATCGGAGTCCTTGATTCAAAAACCTTGAAAATAATTCCCTATGTCAAAAAACTGTGCTTATAAGTATTTCTGAGCAGGTGGTCCACGCTACCTATTTCTATAATATTTCCGAACCAAAAATAAAACATTATGCTGTGAAGAAATAAATACGTAAATAGTAACAAAAAAATAAATTGTGAAAGGGAAGCACTTTGTATGGGTACTGACAATTATTAATATATTATACAATACAAATTTAAAAAAAACATATTCTCATCATTTACCCTAACCTATACCAACAGATCGACTAGCTTTACTTTGCAGTAAGGGGCAAAAAAAATCCTCCCTTTTCCGACTGCTAAGTTAAGTCTGTCAAGCTTCTATTAATTTATTGTTAAAAAGCGAATAAACGAAAAAAATATAGAGCAAATGTTTTTTGCTTCGTATTGCATCAATACGCTGAACATTTTTTTTCAATCCGGCGTGGTCTACATTATCCACATTTCCCCAATCCTGCTGCCGGATCGCGGTGGTCCGTGATTTTGAGTTTGAGGCCTAAAATTCCTAACGGCGGTGAATACGCGGTCTTATACTGGACCCTTAATTATAATGGATAACCACCAAGTGATAGCTTCATACAATAGTATAAATTAAAAATGGTTATGTTTCAATACAATCAAGTATTTGATTCACTTGATCGTGCCATGTCTTCCTCAGACGTCTCCGGCTTCTTCTTCCATTCACATTTGCGTCATATATTCTTCTAACACTTCTTTCTTCATTCATTCGTTCTACATGCCCAAACCATCTAAGCGTCTCTTTCTTAATCTCGCTCACAAACGCTTACATCAGCCTTGCATTCTTAACGTATCTCAACATTTTTCACAAGATCATACGTGGTTTTAGCACACGGAGATCTCATTTCCACAGCATTCAGTCTACCTTCATTCTTCCTCTGCCAGTTCCATGTCTCACTGCCATACATCAGGGTTGATATCAGCACTCCATTATGGACTGCTAGATTCGCTTCTTTGGAGAACTTTTTGTTGACGCCAACCGCGTTCAGTCCTCCGTTAATGGAGTTTCGTGCATTCATCCTTTAAATATCCCTACCATAGCGCTAACATTTTAAGCAAATATGGTTTTGGCATTAGATTAGATGATTTAGGGGTATTAGAAATAAAGAAAACCATTAAAATTGATAGTAATATTCTTAACTTATTTTGTCTTACAGTCCCATTGATGCGGGTGGAGCAATGATTTTGCAGTTGCGAACTATATGTAAAAGGATCTGCGGGCGACTATGGCATAGGATCGAGGAAAAATAATAGATGGATGTGGTAAAAGAAGGGACTCACCATTGACCGATTTCACCATTCACTGCGGATAATTCACTCGTTTTTAACTGGTATAGGTTAGATCACGAGTTGCGTCGGTACTGGTAACGAATTGCGGCGGTACAGGTGACGAGTTGCGGCGGCGGTTCGATTAGGACTCATGGCGGAAGGTCAAACAAGGGGCGAAGGGGGCAAGGGAGATGCACATAATCTGGAAGTAGGTGACCGATGAACTCGCGTGAACACCCATAATAGATATATTTCCCGTTCACTTAAAGTTTCCCACTTTTTCTTAACCCCTCCCTTCTTCGACGTTCTGCCTTTTTTTATGTGTTATTCCATTCTATAACATGTAAGCATATCTCTGTCTCACTGTTCCGTTGTTTCGTTTCATATTTTGTCTCCCTCTTATTATATTCTATATTATATCTCTCTTTTTGGATATGCTCACTTTATGTGCTTTTTTGGTTTACATTTTACACAGACGAAGGTTGGGATAAGCGAAAATGATTTAATTTTAAAAATAAAAAAGGAGTGGAAAACAAAGTGATTGTTTTCTTTAATAATATTTACAAATCTCAAATGAAACGTGAAACAGAAAAGATACATTACCTTTGTATCGTCTGTTTCATACTTCATTTAAGATTTGTTAACATTATCTCAAATGATGAAATATAATCTATTATTGACATCTTACAGCCTGGTCGTAAAAATCAAGAATGGCATACGATGAAAACCATCTGCACATTTTTATCTTCTTGGGCAAATAGAGGGCCGGTTGTTGTCTTGTAGATTCAAAATAAAGTCAATATTTTGTCAAAGATAACCAGTATAAAAACTTTGGAAAACATGTAAAACATCCCGGTGTTAAACATCCTGTGCTAACTGTATTGATAACATTAAACTAAACTTGACTAAGGACAGGTTAATCAGTACTGGAAAAGTACATAGATCATTGCTAAAACTTAAGCTTCCTAATTTGGCCGCATTCATTCGGAAATCACGCACACTTTATGCAGGGGGTGAAAAGGATGAAATTCCCGCTTAACATCGGCCGCATGTTTCGATTAAAGCAAAAAAAGTCGTCAAAATGGGTGGTTTATTTTATTTTGTAAGGCTCAGGCATGATTATTTTTAATATATTCTAAAAAACTTAATTTGCCACAATGGCAATATGACACTACCGTGAAGGGGGTTCGTGAGTAGGATATTTTGGGATTTAAACATTTTTTTAGGTCTGATAATTTATTTCTTTCTTGGCTTAAAAAATCCGAGTTAAAAAGAAGAACAAGGTGTGTTCTATTTGCAGTATTTAATTAAATAATCTATGATATTTCTAGACAGTCAAATTTTCAAACCAAAAATTCATTGACGGCCTCCATGGTCGAGGGGTAAGGCTTTCGAATACGAATCCGAAGGTCGCGGGTTCAAATCCCGGCGTTCGCAAGTAAATTTTATTTAGTCAATTTGTGTTGTTTATAATTAATTCATTTAAAATAATATATAATATATTTACGCACGTTCCATGGTGGAAGATACTTTCAGTATCGCCTTGATGAAAGACCACCATTCAGAATTGAAACGTTGATTGAAAAGGCTTTAGCCGTGTTTGGTAATCAAATCTGAATAGCCAGGTATTTCCCCACCTTCCTCTACCCATTCTCCTTTCCCATCTTTGAATCTAAAATTTACATATATTGCCTACTTTTACCAGTATGGACTATGATGATCCATCGAGCGATGAGGAATGTCGATGATATTAATTGATAAAGGAAAATTTTCAATTTCTAGCAGTCTAAACTGGGATTTCAATATCTTATATTAAAATATAGTTTGTTTTCAACGGTTAGTTAGTCATAATTTCACGAATAATGCACATATTTCAGCAAAACAAATAATATTTACAGTAAGATTCCTCGCAAATGGAACCATGCAGGTTGGTGTGGAAGACTTTATCAAAAATCGACTCGTAAATAATAAAAAAGAAACGCGTTCCTCTATTAAAATCGTAGACAATACGAGTAATATTGATGATTTCCATATTGTCTATTCTTACCACCCATATACGGATTTTTGCTAAGCTTGTCCAAAAACCTTCTTCTTGTAATTTTTTTATGTCACCTAAAAGACGCTCGATGAAGTGACCCCTCGGAATAACAAGGTTCCATCTGACACAGCAATGTTTTACGATAATAAACTCTAGAGAAGATTTCCGTCGAGCCCATTATTGCATGAATTACCGTGTCAGATGGAACCTTGTTATTCCAAGGGGTCGATAGAAATATGAACAAAAAAGGAGTAAAGTGATACGTAGGTCACCTAGTATATATTTTTTGATTATTGGATTTGTATAATTTTATAAGAATATATTCAGTGTATGGAAAAATCTAATTCCGACCACTCGCGCCGCTCGCCGCTAGGGGCTCTGGTGTATCATGTCGCCATCTAAATGTACGCTAAATGTCAGGAGCTGCGCGTGTTGTCACATTACTATGGTATTTGATAGCATCTATTACTAGCATCTACTGTCTGTCCAACGTAAGAACAACCAACGCTGGTTCGAAATACGTTCGTACTGCGCATACCTCACTCCTCCCGCCTTCGTCGCATCACCCCGCGCACGGCGTGCGGCTACGCTATGCCAATTCAGTACGTCGCAGACTGTCTAGCTGTGTGCCCGCGCTTCTAAAAAATTAACCCTTTCACACCGTGAGGTAAAATGAATATTCAGCCAAGCTCATTATCGCCAATTTTAAAGAACAAAAGAGGACAAGTAGGCATTATTTATGTATTTCATTTATATCTATCCAAGTTGCAATAGTGCATTTTTATAAATCAATGATGTAGAATGTAAATATTCCTTTCATTGAGTGCGATTTCTATACATAAAGATGGATGGTATGAGTCTTCACTAACAAGTGAGTACAAAGATGTGAACACTTTTAAGTCAAAATTACTGACAACAATGTCCAGTGTCTTGTTCGTTATGTTAGTGATTAAGTTTTTCTGTTCTGTTTTTTTCGTATTAGTGCCGGGACGGTTTAGAGAAGTAGTTTGAATGAAATCTGTGTCGGACGTCTGGGCCTCCTAGTCTATTAGAGAATAAAATAATTAATTGTATTGTTGGCACTTGTACGGGGCCGGACCAAGCGAAAAATATATATTAGAATTGCGAAACTGGTCCGCCCCCCATAGCCAAACTTTTTGTGCAAACTTGGGATATGTTTTGAAGGCGGCAGGGGGTGTCCCGTCACTGCTAAGAAGGACCAAATAAAATGAAGAGCGAGGAAACGCGAGGGAGAGAGGTGTTGTCGGATAAAACTTTCGCGACGCTATCGACACAGAAAGGTGCCACTAGCGTCACGAAAATCCAAACAGCACGCTCGGGATGGTTCCTGGTTTGGGGTATAAATAGAGGGTGAAAATATCCATTCGTCCACAGCAAATCTACCTAACATCTGAGACTCTCACTACGCCGGCGCACATTGACGAAGCGGTCAACTCGCTGATGAAAATTATCCAAACAGCCCGCGATAATTGCATCCCCGTGAAGAAAATCCAACCCTTCTTCACCGTGAAGCTCACACCACACATCAAATTCCTCATCACAGAAAAAAATAGACTCCGCCGAATCCATCAAAACACCCGGGAAAGCTGCTTCAAAGTAGCAGTCAACGCTCTGGGCAGAGAAATCAAGGAAGAGATTGCGAAGTTGAAAAATACTCTGTGGTCAGAAAAAATAACATCTCTCAGCACTCACCACTCACTCTGGAAAATGGCAAACGCCCTGCGCTATCAAGACAACAGCATCCCGCCCCTCAAACAAATCAATTCCTCGAACCTGGCACTCTCAGACGAAGAAAAATCAAACACCTTGTCCGACGGATTCGAAAAAGCTTACGCCACAACGGACATGGTAGCATGGTAGATAGCACACTAGCAGAGCTAATTCTACTCCCCCAAACAGACGTGGAGGACATCAGACTCGCCTCGCCAAAGGAAGTGGCCCACATCATAAGGTACCTCAAACCAAACAAGGCACCGGGGGAAGACCAAATCACCAACGTGCTCCTCAAACATCTTCCACAGAGAGTAACTATCTACCTAACGAAGATCTTCAACGCCTGCCTACTACTGGGTCATTTTCCCGCCTCTTGGAAAAACGCTAGCGTACTACCATTCCACAAAGCGAAAAAAGATCGATCGAATCCGACTTCATACCGCCCCATCAGCTTGCTGCCCACGCTCAGCAAGGTACTCGAGAACGTCATCCTCAACCGGTATCTCCCCCACCACAACAACAACAAGACTCTACCAGACGAACAGTTCGATTTCAGAAAGAAACATTGGACAGTCCATCAACTCACACGCGTCACGGAGCACATTTCAAGAGCTTTCAACCATAAGCAATACACCACCATGGCACTACTAGACCTTGAAAAAGCATTCGGCACAGTATGGATGGATGGGCTGATCCACAAGATGTACGTCACCAAAACACCTACGTACATCATCCGAATAATTCAAGCCTACCTGAAGAACCGAACCTTCACCGTCGAAGTTGGGGAGACCACATCAACAATACGAGAAGTACCCAAAGGCGTGCCATAAGGAAGCCTACTCGGGCCCAACCTCTTCAATCTCTACACCTACGACGTTCCCTCATTCACCCGGTGCAAAAAAGCTACCTACGCCGACGACATGGGCCTATACGCTTCATCCATGGCGCCCAAGTTGGCCGTGAAATACCTTCAAGAGGGTCTCAACACGATCGGAGACTACTACAAAAAATGGCGCCTCAAACTGAACGAAGCCAAAACCGAAGCCATAACTTTCACACGTAGGCTGAAAAACAAAACACCCAAAGAGAAAATCACCATGAGCGGAATACAACTAGATTGGAAGCCCGAAGTAAAATACCTAGGCCTCACCATGGACAGCCGCCTAAACTGGAAAGCACACATAGCAAACGCCAGAAGCAAAACGCAGCAAGCGATAGGAGCAATCAGCCCCATCTTCAACCGGAAAAGCCCGCTAGCTGAGAAGAAAAAGCTCCTCTTATACCAGAGCCAAATCCGTCCAGTTCTCACGTATTCCATTCCAGTGTGGAGCAATATATCTAAATCTACATACAAGAAAATCCAAACTCTTCAAAACAAATGTATAAAGATCACGTACAACACACCTACATACACAAACCTCAAGAACCTACAAGAACAACAGGAAATTCCCACACTCGAAGAATACTCCCACAAGCTGACAACGAGATTTTATAACACCTTAAATCCCGAAATTCCACTTGGGCGCCTACAACTCACCTGACGATCTTCCGTTCCGCTACAAGCACAAAATGCCGAAACACATCATCCTGGAGTTCTATGAGGATACCGACTCCGACAGCGACACAGACTAGGACAGCAGAAAATCAGGACAAAAAAATGAAATAATGAGATAATGAATAAAGAAATATTTAACTTCAGCAAAATTAAAAGTCAACAACAGTAAATAGTTCAGAACTAAATGTTTGCCTTTCCCCTTCTTTGTTTAGGGTTTTTTATCCAGTTACGATCTTTTCCCTAAAAACTCATGAAATGTAATAATAATAAACTCAGTCAATTAAATAAAACCATCAGATGGTGATAGTAATAAGGCCAAAGTGCCGCAGAACTAGTTAGCTAGAAAACATGAGGGGTATTTGTATAAGCCCCAGCTAGGTAGAGAATTACGAAAGAATCGTAAAATCAAAAAAAAAAAACATTCGTCCACTCACTGGACCCAGACCGTCGGATCAACCACGGACAAGGCCCGCAGATCAAATTTATACAAAAGGATTTTTATAAATTTGGACAAATGTGTGTTTTCTGCAAAACAAACAAAAGTCGTTAATTGTCAGTATCGTTCCTCTTGCAAAGGGAACGATAGGTTGTGTCCCCCCCGCAGATTGGGATCAGCTGTCCCTACAGTTCGCCTGTGTGCCACACGTCTGACACAAAATCCAATATGTAAAACTGTTGCTATAACGTTTTAAAATTAGTATGAAAAGCATCGAACCCGCCACGTTGTATTGGGGTTAGCCCATAGATGTCACTCTGGTTAGACACAGATTATATATTCAAAAGAAGAAGGTTTTGAATAAATTCAAAATTGAAAACATAAATAGGTACCTACTTATCAACTTTATTATTTAAATATATTATTAAAAAATAATTTATTGGAATAATGAATGAATTAAAAATTTCAAATGAATGTTTTTTGTTCCTTTGTTTAGAGATAGTAGATCGCTGGCAAATCAATTATGGCACCCAAACGACAAGCAAATTCACAACTTCATAATATTATTCCAAAAAAATTAATAATTCCGAGCAAGGCCGGGTACACATCAGCTAGTATCATATACTCGTATATACAATCGGCGTTTAAATATCTCTAATAAATGTGTTTACAAATAAAGTTTATGAATTATTTAGTTTCAAATAACAATGTTTATCACACCCATCTCACTGAAACTCGGTGCGTGCAATAACACGATAGTGCAATAACGACATTGTTTGCTCGATGGCCAAACAAACGAAGATGTTAAAATGTTGAAGGACAAATAATGTCACAAAAAAGTTTTAAAGATTTTACATGCTTTAAATTAAATTTTATTTGTGAAGACACAAAAAACATCAGCTATGGCTTTTTGCAGTGAGATTTTAAATGCATTTATGGAATTTAAGAAAATGTCAATGTTGTGATGTACATATTTCATTGTTCAATCTTGATGTTTTTGGTATAAAATTATGATATCCCGTATTATTCAGGTGTACTCGTATGTCTGTCCAGAACGAATCAAAAATTCCTTTACATCAGGGTCTACGTACTCGTATAGTGTGATCTTACTCACTAAGTTACTATCTACTAGTAACAATTTGGTAAAACTTAATCATGTCAATTAATATTCTTCTTCTGTGAAGACTCTCAAATTCGAAATGATCAAGTCTCTGCTGATAGCCTTTTAGTAGACGGTGAACTCCTGACCGATATGACAAGATACGTAAAAATTTCTTCTGAACGGATTCAATACTATTCATATGTGTCGTGTAATGAATGTGGAGACCAAAATATGATAATGCGCGCATCTCCTGACATTTATCACACATTGAGATTTTTTTTTTTTACATGAATACCTCACAAGAGTCCCAACTGCTCCCAACCGTCTGGAGCCAGTGAGACTATGGCATTCCCAATTGGGGAATGTTGTGAAGCTGAAGGTATTTGGGAGGGGAATTATAAGGGGAAGAGGAAGGTGGGGAATACCTGGCTATTCAGATCTGGTCACCAAACACGGCTAAAAGCCATTTCAAGCAACGTTTCAATTCTGAATGGTGGTCTTTCACCAGGGCGATACTGAGAGTATCTTCCACTCTGGAACGTGCGCAAATATGCCATATATTATTTTTAAATGAATTAATTGTGAAACAACACAAATTAATTAAATAAAAATTACATGCGCACGCCGGGATTTGAAGCCGCGACCTTCGGATTCGTAGTCGAGAGCCTTACCCCTCGACCACGGAGGCCGTGAAAATCGTGAGATGGCGACATGCTACACTAGCGCCTCTAGCGGCCCGCGTTGACGGAATTGGATTTTTCCATATATTTTAGTAGATTTTCTGTGAAATGTATGGAATACGTAATTGATTTTACGGCGATAGCAATGCCTTGTGACGACTATTACTATCTCTAAACAATGAAACAAAGAAACATTCATTTGTCACATGAGAACGGGTCGCTTCTACGACTCGTTCTTGTGTTCAACAGCTCGGCTGTGCATTGATCTGCCGGTCCCTGTGTTTCCTCCATCCTACAACATGGGTCTCTTCAAGACCCAAGTTCACTCCTTCCTATCCTCTAAAAGGCCATCCACACAGCATCCCCAAAAATGATACAGCCCTTGAGGGAAATTATTTCCCTCAAGGCCTTCTGTTACTGTAAAAAAAGTTTAAAATTGGATTTCATTCAAACTACTCTCTAAACCTTCCCGGCACTAATAAAAGCAAACTGCTATTTTCAGCGAAACCGGTCTAGTTATTGTCGTGAAAATCGAGGACACACAGACAAATATTCACTTTAATATATAGAGAGATAGCATATAAAATATTTAATAGAACAGTGATATCTTAAAAGCTAATTGCAAAGTGTACAATTAATTTAACAAAAACTATCCAACTCAATAGAGAAAAATGTGTCGTGTTTGAGTTGGGGAGCAGCGCCATGTAGCGACAGTATTAGTAACTATTGTCTATCCAATATTAGAACGACCTACGATCCGCGCATGTCTCCCCGCCCCTTCACCCCGCCACTTTCTCCGTCACTTGTGTAGACGTTAACCCATTCACACCCATTTAAATAAATTAATTAATATTATTTAAATTTAATTACCCACTTACGCACAAAAAATTAACACGATTTACGCATTTACATAATGGTGGTTCTAATATGTAATTTATATATGTGTATTTCTATATGTATATGTAGTAATAATAATGCTCTTAAATTCCATAAATGCATTTAAAATCTCACTGCAAAAAGCCATAGCTGATGATTTTTGTGTCTTCACAAATAAAATTTAATTTAAAGCATGTAAAATCTTTAAAACTTTTTTGTGACATTATTTGTCCTTCAAAATTTTAACATCTTCGTTTGTTTGGCCATCGAGCAAACAATGTCGTTATTGCACTATTGTGTTATTGCACGCACCGAGTTTCAGTGAGATGGGTGTGATAAACATTGTTATTTGAAACTAAATAATTCATAAACTTTATTTGTAAACACATTTATTAGAGATATTTAAACGCCGATTGTATATACGAGTATATGATACTAGCTGATGTGTACCCGGCCTTGCTCGGAATTATTAATTTTTTTGGAATAATATTATGAAGTTGTGAATTTGCTTGTCGTTTGGGTGCCATAATTGATTTGCCAGCGATCTACTATCTCTAAACAAAGGAACAAAAAACATTCATTCGAAATTTTTAATTCATTCATTATTCCAATAAATTATTTTTTAATAATATATTTAAATAATAAAGTTGATAAGTAGGTACCTATTTATGTTTTCAATTTTGAATTTATTCAAAACCTTCTTCTTTTGAATATATAATCTGTGTCTAACCAGAGTGACATCTATGGGCTAACCCCAATACAACGTGGCGGGTTCGATGCTTTTCATACTAATTTTAAAACGTTATAGCAACAGTTTTACATATTGGATTTTGTGTCAGACGTGTGGCACACAGGCGAACTGTAGGGACAGCTGATCCCAATCTGCGGGGGGGACACAACCTATCGTTCCCTTTGCAAGAGGAACGATACTGACAATTAACGACTTTTGTTTGTTTTGCAGAAAACACACATTTGTCCAAATTTATAAAAATCCTTTTGTATAAATTTGATCTGCGGGCCTTGTCCGTGGTTGATCCGACGGTCTGGGTCCAGTGAGTGGACGAATGTTTTTTTTTTTTGATTTTACGATTCTTTCGTAATTCTCTACCTAGCTGGGGCTTATACAAATACCCCTCATGTTTTCTAGCTAACTAGTTCTGCGGCACTTTGGCCTTATTACTATCACCATCTGATGGTTTTATTTAATTGACTGAGTTTATTATTATTACATTTCATGAGTTTTTAGGGAAAAGATCGTAACTGGATAAAAAACCCTAAACAAAGAAGGGGAAAGGCAAACATTTAGTTCTGAACTATTTACTGTTGTTGACTTTTAATTTTGCTGAAGTTAAATATTTCTTTATTCATTATCTCATTATTTCATTTTTTTGTCCTGATTTTCTGCTGTCCTAGTCTGTGTCGCTGTCGGAGTCGGTATCCTCATAGAACTCCAGGATGATGTGTTTCGGCATTTTGTGCTTGTAGCGGAACGGAAGATCGTCAGGTGAGTTGTAGGCGCCCAAGTGGAATTTCGGGATTTAAGGTGTTATAAAATCTCGTTGTCAGCTTGTGGGAGTATTCTTCGAGTGTGGGAATTTCCTGTTGTTCTTGTAGGTTCTTGAGGTTTGTGTATGTAGGTGTGTTGTACGTGATCTTTATACATTTGTTTTGAAGAGTTTGGATTTTCTTGTATGTAGATTTAGATATATTGCTCCACACTGGAATGGAATACGTGAGAACTGGACGGATTTGGCTCTGGTATAAGAGGAGCTTTTTCTTCTCAGCTAGCGGGCTTTTCCGGTTGAAGATGGGGCTGATTGCTCCTATCGCTTGCTGCGTTTTGCTTCTGGCGTTTGCTATGTGTGCTTTCCAGTTTAGGCGGCTGTCCATGGTGAGGCCTAGGTATTTTACTTCGGGCTTCCAATCTAGTTGTATTCCGCTCATGGTGATTTTCTCTTTGGGTGTTTTGTTTTTCAGCCTACGTGTGAAAGTTATGGCTTCGGTTTTGGCTTCGTTCAGTTTGAGGCGCCATTTTTTGTAGTAGTCTCCGATCGTGTTGAGACCCTCTTGAAGGTATTTCACGGCCAACTTGGGCGCCATGGATGAAGCGTATAGGCCCATGTCGTCGGCGTAGGTAGCTTTTTTGCACCGGGTGAATGAGGGAACGTCGTAGGTGTAGAGATTGAAGAGGTTGGGCCCGAGTAGGCTTCCTTATGGCACGCCTTTGGGTACTTCTCGTATTGTTGATGTGGTCTCCCCAACTTCGACGGTGAAGGTTCGGTTCTTCAGGTAGGCTTGAATTATTCGGATGATGTACGTAGGTGTTTTGGTGACGTACATCTTGTGGATCAGCCCATCCATCCATACTGTGCCGAATGCTTTTTCAAGGTCTAGTAGTGCCATGGTGGTGTATTGCTTATGGTTGAAAGCTCTTGAAATGTGCTCCGTGACGCGTGTGAGTTGATGGACTGTCCAATGTTTCTTTCTGAAATCGAACTGTTCGTCTGGTAGAGTCTTGTTGTTGTTGTGGTGGGGGAGATACCGGTTGAGGATGACGTTCTCGAGTACCTTGCTGAGCGTGGGCAGCAAGCTGATGGGGCGGTATGAAGTCGGATTCGATCGATCTTTTTTCGCTTTGTGGAATGGTAGTACGCTAGCGTTTTTCCAAGAGGCGGGAAAATGACCCAGTAGTAGGCAGGCGTTGAAGATCTTCGTTAGGTAGATAGTTACTCTCTGTGGAAGATGTTTGAGGAGCACGTTGGTGATTTGGTCTTCCCCTGGTGCCTTGTTTGGTTTGATGTACCTTATGATGTGGGCCACTTCTTTTGGCGAGGCGAGTCTGATGTCCTCCACGTCTGTTTGGGGGAGTAGAATTAGCTCTGCTAGTGTGCTATCTACCATGCTACCATGTCCGTTGTGGCGTAAGCTTTTTCGAATCCGTCGGACAAGGTGTTTGATTTTTCTTCGTCTGAGAGTGCCAGGTTCGAGGAATTGATTTGTTTGAGGGGCGGGATGCTGTTGTCTTGATAGCGCAGGGCGTTTGCCATTTTCCAGAGTGAGTGGTGAGTGCTGAGAGATGTTATTTTTTCTGACCACAGAGTATTTTTCAACTTCGCAATCTCTTCCTTGATTTCTCTGCCCAGAGCGTTGACTGCTACTTTGAAGCAGCTTTCCCGGGTGTTTTGATGGATTCGGCGGAGTCTATTTTTTTCTGTGATGAGGAATTTGATGTGTGGTGTGAGCTTCACGGTGAAGAAGGGTTGGATTTTCTTCACGGGGATGCAATTATCGCGGGCTGTTTGGATAATTTTCATCAGCGAGTTGACCGCTTCGTCAATGTGCGCCGGCGTAGTGAGAGTCTCAGATGTTAGGTAGATTTGCTGTGGACGAATGGATATTTTCACCCTCTATTTATACCCCAAACCAGGAACCATCCCGAGCGTGCTGTTTGGATTTTCGTGACGCTAGTGGCACCTTTCTGTGTCGATAGCGTCGCGAAAGTTTTATCCGACAACACCTCTCTCCCTCGCGTTTCCTCGCTCTTCATTTTATTTGGTCCTTCTTAGCAGTGACGGGACACCCCCTGCCGCCTTCAAAACATATCCCAAGTTTGCACAAAAAGTTTGGCTATGGGGGGCGGACCAGTTTCGCAATTCTAATATATATTTTTCGCTTGGTCCGGCCCCGTACAAGTGCCAACAATACAATTAATTATTTTATTCTCTAATAGACTAGGAGGCCCAGACGTCCGACACAGATTTCATTCAAACTACTTCTCTAAACCGTCCCGGCACTAATACGAAAAAAACAGAACAGAAAAACTTAATCACTAACATAACGAACAAGACACTGGACATTGTTGTCAGTAATTTTGACTTAAAAGTGTTCGCATCTTTGTACTCACTTGTTAGTGAAGACTCATACCATCCATCTTTATGTATAGAAATCGCACTCAATGAAAGGAAATCTTATTGTCAGAATGCATTAATTAACGACAACAGAAATAGTGTTAAGCGTGGATGAAACTTTGAATGTGGTAATTTCGAATAGTTTTATTTCAAATTAAATTCTCAAAACTGGAAACCTTTGTTGAAACTTGAAGATGTAGATATAGCAGTAGATTATTTTTATAATGTAATTTATGATCTTTTTGACATGTGTTTTAAAAGAAAGCGTTTATCTAGATCGGAAAGAAAATACCCTAAGTGGTTCAATGGTGAGATTCTTAGGGACTTGAAAAAGAAAGACAAATATCACAGAAACTGGAAGCGCACCGGATCGGTAGGAGATCGGGAAATGTTTTGTGTTCTAAGATCCAAAATCAAACGTTGTATAAATATCGCATACAAGGAGTACATTAAAAATATCGAAAACAACGTCAAAAGTGATCCAAAATCCTTCTGGAAATTTGTTTCCGGAAAGAGGAAAGATGGAGGGATTGTAAACCAAGTATCATGAAACGGACATACACATACAGGGCCCGATATTCCGGAAGCATTTGCAGAATACTTTAAGTCAGTATATGGCGAACAAAGTGCTGAATTTGACTCCTATACTCCCGGAGGTTACTCTTCATTAGCTCAAAATGTTGACATGGTACGTGTGCATAAAAACGATTTCCTAGCGGCAATTAAAAAACTTAAACCAAAAAAATCTGTCGGACCAGATTTTATTAATACAATTATTTTGAAGGGATATGCCGAACCGTTAATGTCACCTCTCTCACATATATTTAATATTTCTCTAAATTCTGGTAAATCCCCGACCGTTGGAAAATATCAAAGGTCACGCCCCTACACAAAAGCGGCGATAAATCAAATGTATCGAACTATAGACCTGTGGCGATTCTTTCGGCACCGGCCAAATTATTTGAACTTATTATACAAAAACATATCTACAGTAAAGTAGAACCCTTTCTCATAAAACAGCAGCATGGGTTTAGAGAAGGCAGATCTACAACGACTAACTTAATGGTTTTCACGGATTATGTCGCAAATACATTGGATAACAATGAACAAGTAGACGTATCGTATAATGATTTTACTAAAGCTTTTGATAAAGTAGATCACCTCATATTACTAAAAAAGCTTGAAAATTTTGGTCTCTCATATAGAATGCTTCTGTTCTTCCACAATTATTTATCTAACAGAAAACAATACGTAGTTTATGGGCACTTCGCGTCAAAACCTTACTTCACAAACTCTGGGGTCTCTCAAGGGTCTAATTTAGGAACTCTATTATTTTCTATCTTTATAAATGATATAGCTCTGTTTATAAAATTTGTAATTTTTTTGTTATTTGCTGACGATATTAAACTTTATATCAAGATAACGTCGAAAGTGGATTCTATTCGTTTACAAACCGATATCGACGGAATCGTAGAATGGAGTAATCGGAATAAACTCTATTTTAACAGCGGAAAGTGTATAATTATGTGCTATACAAGGGCTAGGAGTACTCTATATTATAACTTTAAAATGTCTGGTACCTCGTTAAAACCTATTTCAATAATGAAGGATTTCGGAATCACTTTTGACACACGCCTGACATTCCGTTCTCATATCGATTCGGTGTGTAACTCTGCGATGCGAATGCTAGGCTTTGTAATCTGCAACGCAAAATCTTTTTCCAACACAGCAGTCATAAAAATGCTCTACTTCACTCTGGTTCGCAGCATTCTCGAGAGTGGATCAGTAATATGGGGACCCGAAGATGCCCTCTACTCAAATGATGTAGAAAAGGTGCAAAAAAAGTTCATGCGGTACTTGTACATGCGAGAGTTTGGGTACTACCCTTTGTTTTATCCCTCAGATTTCCTCGCGGGAATGCTGGGACTAAATCGTCTAGACGTGAGGAGAAAAATTGCAATGGTGTTAGTAGCACACAAGCTGCTAAACGGGTACATTTGCAATCCTGATGTTCTGGAAAAGATGTCACTCTATGTCCCTGATAACTTCTCCAGAGCGAGACGACACAGGCTGTTTATTTTTCCTAGAGGCAGGACCAACCTACCAATGATCATGCCTCTGGGGAGAATGACCTCACTATTAAACCTTTCTTCTGAAATTGATATTTTTCAATGGAATCACAATCATTTCAAGAGCGAAATAAAAGTATTCTTCAACACCTGTCATTATTAATGTACCTATATAATTAATGTATTACGCTATTAACTACAAATTGGGAAATGTAATTGGATATATATGTTAACTGTTTTTCACAATAAAAAAAAATTATAATAAATAAAAAAAATATATTAAAAAAAAAAATCGAGGACAGACAGACAGACAAACATTCATTTTTATACGTCGAGATTTGCTATTATTTGCTAGGTCACGGTATTTCGATAAATTTGAAAGCCAATACGGTGGTGCACAACTGACCAATTATTTTGATTTCTACAGGTCAAAAATATGTCAGACGACAGGATTGTGTTCGAATGCGACATCACGGAGAAGGTGGCGCTTAATGACCTGGAGGCGCTGGGCCAGGACAACGAACAGCTCAGGTCAGTACTGTTTTCCATTCATCTCTTAATCACCACTAAATAACACTTCAAGCCAACAGTAGGGACTTCTTTCATTGCAAAAAATACACAAATAAATCCCACACAAAAAAAATCTGTACACTGCGCAAAATTATATTAGGTACAGGTAATATCGGTAATACCTAACTCTGATTCTAAACGGAATTTCTTAAGGACTAGCACTCAAAAATGGTTTAAAACATCACTTTGCAGGCTGCTAACTCAAGCGATACCACAAATGATTCATCTGTAAATTCTATATGGGTAGTTTGAAAAACGTATATGGTTTCAAAAGACAAAAATTATCATAGTGTAATCTTTAAATTCTGTGAAATACATCCCAAAATGTCTGAAAGTAGGTGCACTTTGAAAACCAGTGTAATATTAATAATTTCAATAATAATTGGATGGATTGTATTTTTTACTGAAAATAATTTCCCTCAGGGCCTATGCCATCTTTAAGGATGCTGTGTGGAGGGTATTGTAAGGAAAGGAAGGAATCGTAGAAACGAACAGTTCTCATACAAATATCAACCGTGTTACATGTCAAATGTTGGGCACGCGTTTGTCGTATTTCCTGACTGTGCATCAGTGCTGAAGGGATCAATGACGCTAGTTCCCTAGCGCATCTTCCATCGAAATATCGGTAGAATAAGGACAGCATTCCCACCTGATACCTATACTCTAAAGATTGCAATCCATTTGTTAAGATAGGGGAATCTATAAAATGGACTGTTCGTTTCAAGTATTTTAAAGGTCCAGACTAAAGGTGGCTGCCAAATTTAACAGTGGGGCCCAATGCGATTTGGACAAGGTTACTCCAGACATGTTGTATACCATTAAAGTATCTCGCCCAGCTTCTGAGAGGCTAAGTCGACTCTGACTTCGATGGAGCCCCCGTGCCTAAGCTGGTTACTTAAAGTTATACCAACCATATTGTTTCAGACGTGTGGCACACAGGCGAACTGTAGAGGGCAGCTGATCCCGATCTGGGAAAAGGGCTGGAGGGGAGGAAGACACAACCTATCATTCCCTTGCGAAGGTGGAACGATATAAACAAATTGACGACTTTTGAATTAGCACAAAACTGACAGGGTAACGTGTTTTTTGGCTAGCGGAGCCGGACCAGTTGGGAACATCGAACATTTATTTTTCGCTTAGCCTGGCCCTGTACAAGTGCCGACAATACAATTATATGAAAACATTATTCTTATAACTATCGCCGGGCCAAACATCGCGAAAAAAGCAAAGACGTCCGATACACATATCAATGGAAGGCATGTTGGGAAGATTGCTTCCGTTGAAGGAGACTCTATATTGTCATTTCGATCCCCTTTGAACGTAATAAGACTTTACTGGGTCTTTGAAATATTAAATTCGACGAGGTTAACCGAGGGGTAACCGTCCATTCTTTGCTTCAAAAACCTCCGAGCCGTTATTTGTATCATTGAATCTACCCTTTGCTTATTCCGGATAATACGTTTACCAGCTAAAGATTATTTACAAAGAAGATTTTCCGCTGGGATTTACACATTATCAGAACTTAAAAAAGCTAAAAAAAACTCATCTACTTCTTCAAAAAATTACGAATTATCTTGTCAACCAAGAATCTAAATTTAGTACATTATGCTTTATGCCACTCTCATTTGGAATATGGAATATTGGGATGGGGTTCAGCAATATCAAATTACATAAAACGTTTAAATATAAATCAGAAATTCATCATTAAGACCACCTTAAAGGTGTAGTTCGGCAGGAGTCTTCTATGTACGGATGACCTCAAACTTCTGTCGGAAACAACCTCTTACGGAGATTGCTTACAAATGCAATCTGACCTTGGTGCTGTAGCAGAATGGACATAAAAAAATTAATTAACAGAATTTTAAAAAACCTCTTCTAATGGGTTAGAATCTTGTATACGAGTATAACCAACTTTTCTTCACTCAGCACAAAAAACTTGCCTGCCCACATTAATCCCGAGATCTGCACAGGTAAATTACTAAAAAAACACTAACGATAGAGCCAGATTAGTGTTCTGTTACACTAGTCTATTTTTACTTATAAGATAAATCCTAGCAAGTAATATTTGTACAGTGCCCTTGTGGTGATTTTCACAAAAAGGGCGCTGTACTAGTCTCCTTCAATGGAAGCAATCTTACCTATATGCGTTTCATTGATATGATTGGTGTAACTTTAATTGCCCAGCTCAGGTATGGGTATGGGGGCTCCATCGAAGTCACAGTCAAATTAGTATACGACTTACTGCTGATCTTGTACAAATCGCAAGTGCATCCCACTGAGAAATTGATAAGTACCTCTGGTCTGGTGTCTGGAGCCCCAAAATACCTGAAAAAAACCTTCGACTCTGTGCAGAAACGGGCTGTCCATTTGATAGATTCCACTATCAACAAACGGATTGCGATCTTTAGAGCACAAGGGTCAGAAGGGAATGCTGTCCTTGTTCTAAGGGTATTTCAATGGAAGATGCTTTGAGGAACATGCGTCATTGATCTCTTCGGCACCGGTGCATAGTCGGGAAATACGCCAAACGCGCACCCAACATTTGTAAACTAATTGAAATTTGTCACATGAGAACGGATCGTTCCTACGACTCGTTCTTACCCCTCAAGAAAATTTTCTCCACCACCTCCTGTCTGGGAGTTAAAGTAAAATAAATCATATACACGGCGCTGAGAACCAGAGAGGCTTACACGCCTTTTGAGTAGTTTTGAGAAAAATGCTTTTGAAGTTTTTGAGAATTTTGTTAATCCTTTCATTTCATCAATCCATTTTAATTTCGCTGATGCCAAACAAACTTAGGCTACAAAAAAAAAATGTAATTTTATATCAACTAAACAATAAACTTTTCTTGGTTATTGATTTATTTCACTAACAACACAATGGGCACTAAAAACCAACGTTTTTACTGACGTTAATGTTTCAATAATATCTCAAATATGAATAGTTTTTCAAATATTTCACCTCTGTTCCCATTATGGTTTAAAATACTGGAAAACTACGCTTTTTATTATAAATTTCGTTTTCATTTCCATGGTCCACGATCCTACCTACACGTGATTATCGAGTAGTGAAACTCATGTTTTGTTAACAAAAATCGATAAATGTTAAAAGGT
This sequence comes from Halesus radiatus, assembly GCA_022606495.2. Taxonomy (NCBI): domain Eukaryota; kingdom Metazoa; phylum Arthropoda; class Insecta; order Trichoptera; family Limnephilidae; genus Halesus; species Halesus radiatus. Next base: position 3,331 of record JAHDVE020002321.1, on the reverse strand, counting down.
ACAAAAAACCGCGCGATTTCTCAAGCTGTTAGTTTATACTAATTAGGCGGTTGAGTTCCTATGACATACAATTAACACGATGTTTTCTGAAATTGTCGCTGCAATATTGACTGTTGAGTCTGTGCGGCACGAAGATTTTACAGTGGTCTATAAAACTTCATACAAAGATAAAATTTGAATCAAATGGCGCTTAATTAAGCCTGTCTGGTTCTCAGCGCCTCATATATATATCGGGTTGATGATTAAAAAACACCATTATTTAACAGAATATTTTCAAGTTAGAGTATAAGGAAGAGTGGAAGATACTCTCAGTATCGCTCTAGTGAAAGACCACCATTCAGAATCGAAACGTTGCTTGAAATGGCTTTTATCCGTGTTTGGTGACCAGATCTGAATGGCCAGGTATTTCCCCACCTCCCTCTTCCCCTTCTCATTCCCCTCCCCAATACCTTCAGCATCACAACATTCCCCAATTGGGAATGCCATAGTATCACTGGCTCCAGAGGGTTGGGAGCAGTTGGGACTCTTGTGCGGTATTCATATAAAAAAATAATGAGTGCATCAAATATTTGAAATTGGCTATTTCCATATGATCTCTTCCGCTGAGTGTTGTGGCCAGTGGATAAATGAGTGTGCCAGTAGTATATTAAATTATTAAATTCATGGAAAAAATAATAACGGCCTGCGTGGTTGAGTGGTTACGTTCCTTAGTCACGAATCTAGAGGTCGCGGGTTCAAATCCCGGAGTGAGCAAGTAAATTTTATTATTTCACAATTTATTCTTTTAAAAATATATATATTATATTTACGGCACGTTTCAGAGTGGTAGATACTGTCAGTATCGCCCCGGTAAAAGACCGCCATTCAGAATCAAAACGTTACTTGAAATGGCTTTAGCCGTGTTTGGTGACCAGATCTGAATAGCTAGGTACTTTCCTACCTTCCTTCTTCCTATTTAATTAAATCATCTATGATATTTGTAGGCCATCAAATTTTCTAACTAAAAACACATGATTTTGTATGACTTCCCATTGAATCATCTTTAACTGATCAATTTGGAACGTACAATCATAGAATTTCTCAATATTAACTACAATCTCTGTCAGTCAGACGTATACTATCTGATGTATTCCTTTTGTACAAAATTATACATTCATCAATTGATACACCAAACATTTTATCACAAATTAACATTAATACACCAACAAGAAAATCAACAAGGAGGATAAAATACATTTTTCTTATCTTATGATACAAACACGGGATATTTCCCTCCTTTACCGCGGATATTAAGAAATTACAATTACATTGCTCTAATAATGAAATAGACATTTTTCTTATATTATGATACAAACACGGGATATTTCCCTCCTTTACCGCGGATATTAAGAAATTACAATTACATTGCTCTAATAATGAAATAGACATTTTTCTTATAATATGATACAAACACGGGATATTTCCCTCCTTTACCGCGGATATTAAGAAATTACAATTACATTGCTCTAATAATGAAATAGACATTTTTCTTATATTATGATACAAACACGGGATATTTCCCTCCTTTACCGCGGATATTAAGAAATTACAATTACATTGCTCTAATAATGAAATAGACATTTTTCTTATATTATGATACAACACAGAAGGACATATTTCCTCGCTTTACCGCCAGATATTGAGAGAGGCTGATTACATTGCTCTAATAATGAAATAGACATTTTCTTATAATATGATACAGAAACACGGGATATTTCCTCAGCACCGCGGATATTAAAATTACATTACATTGCTCCTAATAATGAAATAGACATTTTCTTATATTATTCTAACTTACGGGATATTTCCTCTTTACCATGGATATTAGAAATTACAATTACATTGCTCTAATAATGAAATAGACATTTTTCTTATATTATGATACAAACACGGGATATTTCCCTCCTTTACCGCGGATATTAAGAAATTACAATTACATTGCTCTAATAATGAAATAGACATTTTTCTTATATTATGATACAAACACGGGATATTTCCCTCCTTTACCGCGGATATTAAGAAATTACAATTACATTGCTCTAATAATGAAATAGATATTTTTAATGACACAATTAATCAATTAAAAAAAAGTTTCCCCATTAATATCAAACTGATAATGTGATGATGCCCTTTATTAAATACCAAAACAGTGTACCATCAGCACAAGTGACATTATACAATAAAGAGTTAGTTTATACACCTGGAGGCCTATTCCCGTTCTTTTTAAGGAAGATTCCTTATCCTTTTTCTCAGGCTTAAAGACATCTTGCTTAACGGTGGTACCGGTTCTCTCAGATGAGAATGACATTCATTAAAAATATCAATATTTTCATCATTTTAACAAGAGAAAAATCCAATATTAAGTAAGTTACCATGTTACCAACTACGTTATTATCAATTATAAATATTATTAGCTATTAAGCTTTACAAAATTATAAATGAAAATATAAATGCAGGCGACGAATGTCTCTTTTAAAAGTAATGACAGAATAAACAGGTCATTACTATCTAGTGAGGTAGGTACCCTTTTAGAAAACGTAATTCCTCGTTAAAAGGCGTATTTATTATATTTAAAAAATAAAATAAAAATGAATTAAAAATGCATTATAATATAATGTAATTGTTTTTTAAATAGTTTTGGTTCAAAACCTTGTGTCGCTTGAAGATATTTCATCAATTTATGTTTTCAAATAATTTCTGAACAATCAATCTGTTTGACATTTTTTCCGGAGTCTTTCCGGAATTCCACAATTCAGCAAGAAGTCTTTTGCCTAAGGAAAGGAACTCTTATAAGGAATATTTCTTTAAAATAACCAGAATAGCGCTCCTACTTTACAATATGTTTTCGACTTTTCACTTCTTTTTCATTCTTATTATCATTTTTGCGAGATATTGTCTGTTGTTGTATATTTTGTACTTATTGATTATTATTTCTATGTAAATTCATCTATGTAAGTTTTTGGCATATTGCCTGTTTTGTGTATTAAAATAAAAATAAAAAACAAAAACAAAAAAACAAAAATTAACCAAAACCAAACGTCAAATTTAACAAGCCAAAAAACATCATATGGTACTTATGCATATGTATCTAAAAACTTTGATGGACCATCGTACAACCAACGGAGGCAAGTCATCCGATTATATTATATGTTTTTAACCAGTTAACATGTTTCGAAAGCGAAACTTTCCTCCTCAAGGCATACAGAATACTAAAAGATAATAATGTCAAGTATAGACTTTACTATACTATGGTATATATATATATATATACATATATATATATATATATACA
>JAHDVE020002320.1:0-94110 GCA_022606495.2 Halesus radiatus | reverse complement strand
ATATTAATAATTATACAGGATATGCAATAATCGTTTGTTTGTATTTGTATTCAGAGCAGTTGAAAATGTCTACTATATATGAATATGTATTACCTACTGTGTGAAGTCGAGGTACCAATGAATATTTGAATGACTCAGTTCTGAAGTTATTGTTAAAGGTAAATAAAATTTTTGATCGGGTAGTTCTAGTTAGAATATTAAATGTAATTAAGCTGACGATATCAGGGCTGTCTATAAAACCATTAACAATTTTTAAAATAAAAGTTAAATCAGAAACCATTCTTCTATATGATAGTTTTAATAATTTTAGTTCTTTCAAGTGATTATAATTTATAGTTTCAATAGGTAAACCGAGTTTATAGTTAACATATCTTAGAAAAATGTTATTGTTTTGTTTAAACCACTATTTTAATAAATAAATATCTACGTTTGTCGAATTCATCGGTTCCTTCATCCGGATAAAATATATAATGTAAGAAAAAAAAGACATGTACATATATAAGAAGAGATAAAAATTTCATTAAGTTATAGGAGAAGGTAAATAATTGGGTATTAAATTTAAAAAATATTAATATTGCGTTTATATTAGAAACTATAAATTCAAAGAAAATCATGAAACAACCAAGGCACCAAAATAACAATATTTTTTCTAAATATCGATATTTTTAAAATAAATTTAGAAGGTGGCTATAAAAAAATATATATATAATTTGTCATTAATAAAATTTAATTGACCACAAACACTTTTACTAAATTCAAAAAAATTTCATTTAATTTTTTTTCTTGATTTTCTGGTTTCTTAATAATGGTTTAAACTAAATATATCTTTATTATATAATGATAAAAATAAAAGGGGAATAACCGATCGTTGTTTCAAAAAAATAATTTTATAACAACGCACTTTTTTAATGTATTATGCGTTCATTCAAATACCAGTGTCGTGCAGTCCATAAATGCTGAAAAACTGTACCTATCCTAAGAAAATAACTTATAAGAAATAGATTTTTTTAAGGGGTAAAATTTCTGATTTTCGTTATTATTGTATTTTTTTAAATTAATTTTATTGTTTCAATTTTTTACTATTATATAATACGATTTTTCATACAATGGGGATTTATACCCGCTAAGCCACTGCAAGTAACTTGTCAGCGAGAGTTTAGTTAAAAAATTATATATAAAACAATAATAATAATCATACAAATAGTACAGCAATAATAAAATAAAAGTTGGTACATTCGTGTTGTGATCAACGTACACAAGTTGACAAAGATATGAAAAACAGTAAAACAGTTTTGTTATAATAATAGTAATAATACTTGGACGATTTATATAGCGCCGTTTTTGTGAAAAATCACCTCAAGGGCGCTGTACAAATACTACTTGCTAGGGTTAATCTTATTGTGTGCATATACAGAAAAAAAACTTACCTGGTAGGGCACTCCAGATTAAAACTTAATTAAATTACAATATTTTGGGCTGAGATGGTATGACTTGACTAATGATGGCTGCACGCACAGGACACATATATTAGAAAACACTGCACATTGCATGACATTGAAGTTACTGTTTAAATCCTATTTGTCATTGGTATTATATACATTAGAAGGTTATTGACAAAAGAAGAGTAGGTGCTTATTTGAAACATGATTTTATTTGCGATTTTTTGATAATAATTATTTACATTTACGAATAATAAAATTATTTATAGTGTTACAGACTCCAATTACACAATGTCAATTACGTGTATTATTTTCATGAATTTAATAAAGACCTTGTACGCAGTTTGCGAAAACAATCAGCGGAAGATGATAATAAAATTAACGGTTTCAAATATTCAATACACAGTTCATTCCCGAATTTGACGACTTTGGTCATAGAGAAATGCACACCACTGCTATTTACACCCATAAAACAAAATGTTTTTTTGATCTGAAGAGTATTGAGTGGGATGCGTAGTGTATGTACTTATTACTTCGAAGTGGTCATTGTATTAAGCTAGGTATTAGGGATTATCTAGCTACCCTCAACTTGTTGTCTTTAAACATAGATTTACATAGAACAACACGTTTTTCCTTGTATTTCTTATGCTAAGGGCTGAGAAGGTCAGTACTAACGGCTAGCGGGTAACGGGTAACGGCTAACGGCTAACGACTAACGACTTGCCATCCACGGTAGCACATAATCTCCATAAATCGGGTTTGAGTCCCGGCTGACTGGGGCCAGCGGCCGGACTACCGCCATCTGCCGGCAATGTGCTAACTTGCCCGTTAATCACCGGAGGCCCCAGAGTACGTACACAAGGGATGAAACATCAACCATATTTTCAAGATTGATTTATGATTAACTCCTTTATACCATCATTATTTACACATTTAAAAAAAAAAAGTTACAACTGTATGTAACCATGCAATCTATATTTAGGGGGTTGTTTTGATGCGAAATGGAATAAGGAAACAGAATTGGGTAGATGATGTCTTGGAAATACGTAGATGTGTGTATCTGGTCACACGTAGCTATTGCCATTTTAGAATATTTCCGATTCAGAACGGTGGTCTTTCGCCCGAATGATAGATACTCTCAGTATCACCACGGTGAAAAACCACTATGTATTTAGAAACACATCATTGGTATTGCTTGGAATGGCTTAAGGCCTATTTTGTGACCACATCTGAATAGCGGCGTTTGACCCAACCCTCCTCTTTCCTTTCTCTTTTCACTTTCTTGTATACGTTAATTATAAACTCGGACAATCTCCCAAGTTATTAACAGAAAAAAATTATACATCATATTTCGCGACATTGTAAATAACTGTAAATATTTGTAAATGTAAATAATTACTAATGAAAATTTTAATTAAACCGGGTTAGAATTTTTTTAGATTTTACGGTCATTTTAAAAGTCTGTTCTACATTCCTTCTAACCAAAAAAAAAATTATATTTCAAATAAATACCCACTCTTCTTTTTCCAATAACATTCTAAATAATATGCTATCAAAGACAAATGGGATTTAAAGAGTAACTGCAATATTATGCAATGTTCAGTGTTTTCTAATATCGTGTCCTGTGCGTGCAAAATCATATCTTCTCATGCTAAAACTTTATAATTTAACGTGTTAATATGTAGTGACCTGCCAGGTAAGTATGCTTCGGTATATTTTTGAACATAATAAGATAAACCGAAGTAATATTTGTACAGCGCCCTTGAGGTGATTTTTCATTAAAAAAGGCACTATACAAATCATCCAAATATTATTATTATTATTACTAACCTATTGATACTATAATTTACATTTACTTAATGAAAAAATATACAATTATAACAAGAAGACTTGTTTCTGACTTGACTTTTATTTTTAAAATTGTTAATAATATCATGGACAGCCTTAATTAACTTAGCTTAATTAATTAAATGCCTACTAGAATTACTGGATCAAAAATTTTATTCAACTGTAACAACAATATCAAGACTGCGTCATTTCAAAACTCTCTTGTACCTAGACTTGTGCAGAAGTAATACTTTTTCAGATATAGTAGACATGTTTAACTGCGTGGAATGTAAACAAAGGAGACTGAAATAGTATTCGTATACATCCTCATAATGACTAACAAGAGACGTGTATGAGTGAATATCTGAGTGTGTTTTGCATGTTATCTATTTGAGTTTTGATAATATTTTTATAAATATGAAGAACACATTATCACATTTGCAACTATCCATGTATTTTTTTTATTCGAATACCGCACAAGAGTCCAAACTGCTCCCAACCGTCTGAAGCCAGTGAGACTATGGCAATCCTAATTGGGGAATGTTGTGAAGCTGAAGGTATTGGGGAGGGGAAGGAGAAGAGGAAGAGGAAGGTGGGGAAATACCTGACTATTCAGATCTGGTTACCAAACACGGTTAAAAGCCATTTCAAGCAACGATTCAATTCTGAATGGTGGTCTTTCACCCGGGCGATACTGAGAGTATCTTCCACTCTGGAACGTGCGCAAATATACTGTATATTGTTTTTAAATTAATTAATTGTGAAACAACACAAATTAATTAAATCAAATTTACTTTCGCACGCCGGGATTTGAACCCGCGACCTTCGGATTCGTGGTCGAGAGCCTTACCCCTCGACCATGGAGGCCGTAAGTCTCTAAGGCATATTAACTCGGCTACACTGTTTGCCTTTGTTGCAAATTGTATTGAATTATATTTACATAGACGTAAATTTGTTCGTGAAACATTTTAATCAATTTAAATATTTTGTTGTTGTATTTTGTGAATACGATCTATACTATCGATGTACCTACTATAATATGTTTTTCACCTGTATCACTATTATAATTAACATTTTTCATAAAATATGTACAGGCCCCCAAAGAGCGTTTACTATATAATAAATAATGAGACCATATTTGGAAATGCATTATTCCCACTGGCTCCTGGGAGTTGGGAATCTTCTATTAGCTTTATTCAGATGTAGTCACCAAACACAGCAAAAGTAATTTCAAACAATGTTTTAATTTTGCATCGTGGTCTTTCACCGGGGTGATACTAAGACTATCAGCCACTCTGGAACGTGTCGCAAATGTGCGGTGAATGATTTACTTTATTTTATTTCAATTATATTAAGAGTCAAGGATATTAATTTATTACGAAAATATGGATGCCGTTCCATTCTGAATCAGAGCCGACCAATCCATCCCTTAACGACAGCGGTACCTACGTGGGGGTTCCTCCCAGTCGGGCTAAATGCCGCGAAAGCAATTATTCAATCCTTCTTAAGGGGACCGGACCGGACCTTTAATGCTAAGTGCTGGCCGGCCGCTCTAGTTCCGACTCAGTTCCCGCTCCTGCCCTCTCCGCCGACACCGTTACCGCTCCGGCCCGCTCCTGCCATCCCTAGTCGGCAGGCTCTCGGACGCGTGAACATAATCGAGGGATTTGTCGGACTCGTATATTTCGTTAATCTGTACTTATTTTGTATCGGTTATGGAATGAAACATGAAGATGAGTTAACTAAACTCGTTTCAAGATTTAAAGCGAAAATACTGCATTATTGAAAGTGATTTCTTAACAGATGAGAGAGAAAATCTTAAACAATAATGTGTCCTTGTTAACTCAAGTCAACTAACCGAACAAAATAACAACCCTAATTAAACAAATCCAAATATAATCTATCTCACATCCTACCACTTGTAACAAAAAGCTTATAGTGATAAGCTATGATAAGGGAGCGATTGACTTAAACCCGCATAACCAATATTTTAACCACGACCTACGTATCAAACTAATGTCATTAATTAACTGGAGTTTTCCAACTGGTATATTAATGTTACATATTCTTTAAAAAATTATTAGGTGCCGTATAGCTAACATTCATCTGATAAACAAGTACCAATTAATTCTCTCGGATGACTTTCAATTTATTTATAAGGAAAATTATTTCTTCTCACTTATGACTATGTAATATGTAATCATATCTATGTGATAATATGAAATAGAATATTTTCATCCTGAAATAGATTACTGCTAGAAAAATAAACTCTAGCATATATTTAAACCTATCCTAACATAAATGCACGTGAACAAATAATTAACAATATGTCCATCGTTATTCCATGTTAGGATTAGACAAATTAAATGATTTATGTTACCTACCCATTGACTTAGGCAAATTTTCCAATATTGAAACCTTAACAACGTACATCACACCATCACTGAAAGCCCCGAATCGCGATAATTAAACCCATCAATTACATCACCTCCTCTCGTCTGCTGCGATCCGCGCCGAGAAGAATGCTTCCTCTATTAGGAATGTATGGCCGTTTAATTTCGTTATCTCTTGTAATTATTGTAATAATCCGGCCGTGACAATCGCACCATCCAAGCGGAAGAAGCTCCCAGTCATGTCTTGCCAATCTTCAACCTCCTTTCACACATTGTCTCCTGGTTGCCGCCTGCGAGCTGCGAGCTGGGAGCTTGCCACCCCTCCCTTGCTCAGGTTAACCTAACCTCGGGGAAGCGGAGGCCGATGCTGTGCTAAATGTTGTGGAAAATAATGAGTGATTGCCTCTTTGTGCGTCGTTGCCAGTCGCAGGTGGGAGGTCTTAAACACCGAACACATTATAGACTAAGTAGGTGCTGGCAAAATAGGAGTGAGGGAAGTCTGAGAATAAGTCTTGACGAGTGGTTTCATATTATGGTATGTACTCGTATGAACAAAAATCATACGATACGAACCGAAGTACTATTTTTATGTACTATGAAGAGTACTATCAGAATAATTTTGGAAGGATTGTTTAATTGACTCATTACGATCATAATCGAATGAATAATTATTTTTTACAAAGGCATCTAAATGTTCGTTTTCCATTGACTAACTATAAGTGGAGCATAGGATGAAAAATTTTTTTGATTCGACTTTGGTTTCCAAAATGATTTTCTTTCTTAAACTGTAGGTAATCTATGAGATTTTGATTGGGCGGGTAACATACCTTTTGCCCATGCGCTCGTGCCGAAAAGTGATTAATTTGAATGCAATCCTTCCAAACGTTAGCTGCGCATCTTGAAAGCGGTCGATCGAGATTTGACGAAAAAAACGTAGAAAAAATAAATCATTGTGTACCTAAAAATATTTTCAACAAACTTGCTTGTTAATTATCAACAGCCTAGCCGGTAGGTACCAAGAACTTCACTGAAAATATTAATTAACATCCAAAAGTTAAGAATTTAATTAAATTTGAAAATATGCTGATACCTTCCTAATCGAACATATGTTTGCTTTCATGTCTAGACAATGTCCTCAATTAAAATTAACATCCGTTTGATGTTAAAATCTTTTATCAGTAGAAATTAAATTAATACTTATTTTGTAATAGTAGTTAATAATAAATATTTAAATAAATTAAATATCTGATTGAAACGGTCAACCTTTCTTTGAATTCACGTGAGGTATCATGATTACTTACCTAAATGATTTTTCAAGTAAATGTTAATTCTTTATACGAATGGATTCACTATTTCACATATAAATACAATTAGTTAAAACATTAAAATTATGTCATCTTCAGTTACCAAAAGCAGATATTTTCAATGACAAATGCAATAACTATTATACTCGTAGACTATTATTGTATGCATCCTCAACGATTTTTAATAAGATATGTTTGTAGAGTATAAGTATTAGTGAATGTGGAGTGTATTTTATATATTCGCCTTTGTTGATTATTATTTCGAATTGTACTTGCACGATGTTATTGCTGAATTTGTTTGTGTGACAAATTAAATATATTTCGTTGTTGTATTTCGTGAAGGCTATCTAGTCTATATGTGTACCTACCATGATGTGTTTTTCACCTGTGTCACTATTTTAATTTGAATTTTATAACAAAATATGTAAAAGCCTATATAGGGCGTATGGATTATAATAAATAAATAATATTTTAATTAAAAACTACTGTAACGGCAAACACCCGTAAAGCTGTTTTACGTAGAAACCTATTTTAATTATTGCTTTGTGTATTCTGATTTAAAAAATAAATATCAGTGCCATACTGCAAAGTACACAGAAATACCTAAAAACAATATTCATTCCACCAGTTTTATTTTGCAGAAAATATGGTCTATTGAGCGGAAGTTAATTCATGATTTCTCATTAAAAGCAACCTACGTTGATTATCCACAACCAACTAATTTATCACATCCAAGCAGTTTCCGCTTTCGTTCCCTTTCCGTCGGCAAAGAATTTCAATTTTTCGTAGTCAATACAGCCGTAAAAGTTTTTCAAAGTTCTCTATATATAGCGTAGACCTCCTACACTAACACTTCTACGGCGTAACCCGTGTGTTCACGTCCCACCTCCGGGCTTAAGACTGTGTGGGAGGGGGCGTGGTAACCTTTACGACTGGGCGTGGTGCGGCAGTGGGGCGGCCAATAGGAAGACTCGGGTGGCTGTAACCGCCCCCCCCCCCTCGTGCTGCCGTGGCCCCACGCCCCCCGTCCACAGCGCAAAGGCGATCTCCTTGAAAGCCTTTTTTTCTTTCCTCCTTTTTTTAGCTCTCAGCGAATAGCGCTTTAGAGAATAATATACCTTTTAGGTGGAATTTAATTTAAGCCTTGTCCGCTATTTGCGCTCGTTGCAATGCTTCACAGTGCTACGACATCATTCTTATTTTATAATTTGTGCCTTTGAACAAAATAATTACAGTCTCTCTTTCACAATGTTCTTACTCTCAGAGCATTATTATTTTTTAAACCTATTCGAATGAAAAACGAAATACAATACAGGTGAATTTTAACAGCAATATCCACGGCATGCGAAAACCGATTACATGAAACTTCAAAGAAACATTGTACAGCATTTCATCGCATAAAAATCAAAATAATTTAAGACCCAATTCAAAATGTGTGTAGCATTCAAATTACGTCACCGAAACTTTTACCAACTTCCGCACAAAAATGACCTTCGTCAAAGTTTTTTTTTATGGTTTTTGTCACAAACAAACCAAAGTTCGCCGACCGCCAACTTTCCCGGTGCCCTTGGTCCACATCGGCCAACTTCCTCTGTCTTCCCCCGCCCCGCTCTGGTCTGCCAAACTAACTTTAACAATTTTAATTCGAGACGAGTTTAATTTTGATATCTTCCCCAAGTTAGGTTGTGAACATTTGCCCGGGTATTTTTGTGAACGACTCGGCGGATTCCTAAATATATTTTTGTCGACAAAGATGAGCGACTCGTTTCGAATGTTTATACCCAGCCGTCCCCACTCGAAGTTGGCCGAAAACTTCAACATTTTGGGCAGACCTTCAAAATTTAAAAACTACAAACATAATCCTTTTTTTTCAGTGACTTTTACGGATATTCACTAAAATAGCACTACACTGTTTTTACATTCTTCGTAAAGTCCTGTTTATTATTTTAATTTTTCAAACAGGGGCCCAAGTCTGTATCTTTTGCGTTAGTTAACGCGAGTTAAATCGGCCATAAACAAGACATTTTTACAGTTTGTTGGTTCGTATCGCGCTAACCAATTAAGTTTGTGTTTACTTAAAGAGACAATTTCGTAACGCAAACGGAAGAGACAATGCTGCGTTTGTGAAAACTATTAGAATACGTTATTGATGACCAATTTAACATGCGTTAACTAACGCAAACGATACAGACTTGCCCCCCAGATGCGTAGAATGTTGTGAAAAATTGTTGTCTAATGGTTCTGTATGAAATATTTTTAATTGCTGTAACGATATTTTATGATTACCGTACCAATCTACGAATAAAACGTTAAGTACTGCTTTAAAGTTCAGAATTGTTGAACTGCTTTATTTAACACACGTTATTCTACTACCTTCAAAATACCTTCATAATATAATTGATTATTTGCGCATAAAGTCGTAACCATATTATTAATCCTTATGATTTAATGCAAGTAGTAACATATAGCTGTCGATCTGTTTCTATGAAGGCTAACTTGTACAGGTAATATCAGGATAATGGACAAAGTATGCATGATATGAAGTAATAAAGATAATGTAAATGAAGCAAAGAATCTGTCCCAAAATAGCATTGTGAATATAACAACCAAAAATATTTAGGTATCAATAAAAGTAGCTGTTTACACACCTAATAAAATAAAAGTATTAATATTTGTACACAAAGCATCACATAGCCAGTGAAAGTGAAATCTCGTCGAAATGAGCGTCAGATATGCTCAGCATCCTTGGGCGGGAAGTTTGCGGATCAGCGATGACACAACTTAGCCCATTTTCCTCGCGCCCCCGCCCGCCCAATATTTACATCCCGGGAACAAGTTAACTTATGCGCCCGCCAAACTTTATAGACAACCATGATATTGAAACAATTAACAACACAGAAGTGGATTGTCCTTAATAATAATACCATTGTTCCGCAAAAGCTCGCCAGGAAGTTATTACTGGATTTTGTGCAAACTTGGATTCAATGTCATATCTGCTATGCACAATAGTTGGAAAACAATCAATTTTGATTGAGTCTTTAATCGACTTCAGTATTTTAGGTACTGAATTCTACAGATGTTACCTACCAGACATATTTTATGTTATCGGTGATTTCATCTTCTCCTTTTGCTCTTTATTTATCGTTACTTTAATACTATTTGCTTTTACATATTGCCTGAGAGTAATGTGATGTTACTTTAATTACGCCACTGCTTTTGTAACTGTTACCTCTTTAAATAAATGTGTCATTTCTATACACCCGAATATTACGTTTGCGATAAAGTGAATTTTTACGCAAAATCATCATTTTTACCATTTTCATGCAAATAACCCTAAATTCGCAATTGTCGGGAAATTCGTAAATAACTGTGATTTACTGTTATTTTATATACTAAATAGTTCTTTTTCTATGGTATTGACAATCCGTAAATTGGAACGCAGCTTTATATCGAAAACATTTTTTTTTTTTCAATTTAAAAATAGTTTGAAAATAATTAAAAAAACGAAACCAAACGTAAATTTCAAAACAGTTAATAGATTTTATTTATTTATTAATAAAAAATACGTACCACTTTTATTGCAAAATACCATAGCTTTTGCTGAAAACTAACCCCATTTTCATGAAAATAACTCGAATTACCCATAAAAAAATTATGTCCCTAGTACTTGCTATAATTGATGGAATGTATTTCTTCTTCATGAGCCTCATGGTGGATAGCTTTAGAAAAAGGCTTCCCTAAAATGTCACTAACATCTTCGATCCTGTACCCGACAATTCTCATTAGGTCATCAGCCTTTAAGCAACGTCTAGTCGATTGTCAATTTCCGGTGATGATCGTATCCAGTCTAATTGTGTTTAAAGAATGTATTGATTATCTCAATGACCGTTCTCTTTGTTTGTATCCATGTTCACACATAAGAAGAACAAAAAAAAACACTTACGTATTGAAATATTATGGGTATTTTTATTTTTTTATAAATGAATTACTACTTATTTATATCCAGAAAACACTATCCCAAAGCCATGTTTGTTTCATATTATATTTCATCAAAATAACACATGTTTATATTAATCCTTGCCGTCACACAACATACGCATAACCCGAGGTTTACCGTACATAACGTGCCCTTATCCCGCAAATACTCGCACTCCCAGATTATAAGTCCCACGGGCGACCAGGCAATATGGGCTCCATCTTTTCTGATGGCTCATCATTAGGCTTTATCGCCGGGCAATCTGTGCAAGACGGACATAAACATCGGACGGATGAGTTTCGCAGAACTTATCTCCCGCCGCTAATGACGCGGGAAAAACGGGACGGGATGACGGAAATTCCTTCGGGCAAAGTAAACGGCGGACGCCTAGCGAAGGCTAAGTGCTGCAATGCCGATTTCTTGGAGATATACATTTCAGTTTTGTTAAATTGTTTATTTTGCAATATTTAATTATCTGCTTGACTGTTAGGTTTGTGGGTAGGTACTCTAAACATTTTAATGTTATACCGCGTAAGAACGTTATCTGCCAGAGGAACCTTTTAAATACGGTTTATCGGAATGCACACAGCAGAATGTTGGATTGTGAGTGTGGTATCTTAGTGTCGATTGTCTCACATAGATGGCACTGTCCGTAAGATAATGCAGGTGTGATACCTCAGAGCATCTCAAAGTCCAGGCAGATAAATAAATCGATTATACAAAATGATATAATTGAAAATACACTTTGTATATACAATTTTTTAGTATATACAAAGTGTATTTTCAATTATATAATTAATAATGATGCCACAAAGTTATCAATCATTTGAAGAGATTATACAAAAATTCCGTTACAGATTAATCGATTATACAGAAATTCCGTGACAGATTAATCGATTATATTCCGTGACAAATCAATCGATTATACAAAAATTCCGTGACAAAACAATCGATTATACAAAAATTCAGTGTATCATGTTATTTGTAATAAATAAGCAAATTTTTTTTGTAAAGTTTTATGATCAAGATATAAATAAATAACAGTGGGGAAAGATGAAATATGGATTGTAGGAATACCTAGCTATTCAGTTCTGATCACTTAATATTGCGAAAGCCATTTGAGAGCAATACTGGTGATATTTTCCACTCTGGAACAAAGTGTCTATGCTGACCTTTTTGTTTTGCCTACGCTGATGTTTAAACACGCATCACCTATTTTAGAGCTTAGTAGCTTACCGCTATGCTATGGAGGTGACCATTGGCAATAATTGCGACATCAATAAAAATCATAATTATTAAACATTGGGTAGGTACTTTGCACCTGCAAGAAAACCTCAAAAACTAAACCACTTCTAAATGGAGTTATAATAATAGATTTTATTTAAATATTATCTCTATTTGCTCTTTTGACTATAATAGAATAAAATTTCTGTTATCTTCTGACAAAACATAAACGTGGTTTCAATTCAACATTTTAACCCCCTTTTTGTTTTCATAATAAAGTTTCAATTCGGTTATTTTTCGTCTTTCTGGCTATCTCCGTCGGAAGCGGAAACCAGTGCTGACCTCCGCCAAACAGTTTTATTGCGGACAAGATTACGATAAGAACCCTCGTAAACAAAGCGATCTGACCGCCATGCAATAGAGATCTTCAGATAAAAAAAACAGCATCCTTATGCTTTATGGTGCGGCTACAAGTAGGAGAGGACAGGAATAAAAATGCATCAGTTTTGCAAGAAGCTAAGTTGTTTACAAATGCCAGAAGATCGGCGCTGTTTTTATTTTAAATCATTGACGTGTATTCCTCCTTTACTCCGTGATCGGAAGTTGCAGGACCAAAAATGATCGCAACATGAGGTTTTCACATGTTGCGATCATTTTTTTCTCAATATTAATTGTGCCTCTTTTCAAAGTGGAAGAATCTCTTCACTTCCCTAATAAAAATCTGTCGGAGCTTTGATTGAAATGGTTATATTTATGTTTAGTAACTAGATTTGAAGATCTACTTGTATTTCCTCTACCTCTTGTCCTCCTACCTACCATTTCCTTCTGCGTTAAACATCCCCATATTGAAGATTTTATAGTACTGCTGGCAATGACTCTTATAAAATCCAACTGGCTGCGCCAATTTTGTGTTTTGATGACCTCGGATTGTAGGGTAATAAATACACCGTCAACTTTACAAAGCACTTTCTCTTTTAAGACGAGCATTTTTAATTTTAATTTTTTATTTCGTTTATTTGGAAGACCAAAAGTTTTCATAAAAATAAAGTATAACGAGTAAGTGCTATATGTTTGACCATTTATAGGTTTCCACTTGAGTGGTATGTACAAATGAATCCAGTAATTTACGAAGAAATCAAAATAAAATAAAAAATAAAAATAAAATTTAAAAAATATATTTAAAGTTACGTAACAATTTGTTTAAATGGGGTGTGGAAAAGAAGAGGGTGGGGGATCGATCTAGTTGAAATGTATATGTGTGATTTCATATTAATAATATATACTATGATGTGAGTATGTAACAGAAGTTATAAAGGCTTGATAGATCACCGGTGTGACTTTATGGAGTGTAGTGCAAAGTTAAAGATGTCAAATTGTGAAAAGTGTGTTTAAAATATGTGACCCCCGATAAATGAAGGATGTTCACATTAAAAAAACGTGGAGAATTAGTTCAGCCTGGAAGGAATTATTCTTAAAATCTGTCGATCCGAATGCTGCATTTATCTCTTAAAGAATATCTAAGTGACATCTATCAGAACTCTCTGAAACTACAATTAAAGCCACTCAGTAAAGCCATCTGTGCTTTATAGCTTAAAGTATTTCAATTGCCCTGGCTTGGCCTCTTTATGACACGCAGAAATAACGAACACGAGAATCTTAGATGGTAAAGAAACTTATTGTTCGTCTCTGCAAAAAATCTTTTTGAATAAATTAATAGTATTGGAAATCATTTTTTTTATTTAACTACTCCATACTATATTCATATAACATACGATATACCGTATTTTTAGTTACTACATAAATATCTCTTATACAATATTTTCCGTTTGCGCAATTAAACAAAAAAAAACACGTGAAATTTTCTTGTTTAAATCTTGTCAAATTCTTATTGCGAGGTGGGAGGAGGTGGAGTGAAATAAAACTTGTGTTTTAAATTTCGTAGTACGGTTATTGGCGCATGTCAAATATTTACCCAATTAGCTGCAAAATAATATTTTGTAGATTTGTTTTAGCTTGTCTAGTTACAATCCAGCACATTTTCCCATAAGTCGTAAAGACCTGCACACTTTCCACGGCATTCCGTCGTAATTCGAAGAGACGTGCTATTTTCGTAATGTCACTTTAAACTGTCATTGTTATTGGCGGGAAGATGTTATTCCGCAATTCGGAGTTAGCGCTGCTCCACATCAGTTGGCTAAACTTGATATCGCAATATCAAACTTCGCTGTAATTCTATAGACTAGCAACTTGGAAACACATCCGCGAATTAAGCGCGATTCCTGGTAGGTATCTACTTAAAGACTGATTGAATTCAATAGCTCCGTCTTGACTCTGAGAGGCGTGCGACGTATGACCTAGACACGTGCTACGAAATGTCAGGCAACAGTTGAACATTAATGAAAAGGCCTGGAACATAAATACGATCAAATTTGATTTCGTTGACTCACTTCGATGTTAAAAAAAAAAAGTTGGTTGAGATCTGCGTCAAACGACAGGAGCGCGAAGTGTGAACGGGGCTATTCGAATATATTTACAAATGAATTCAGTTAAGAAAATGTATTAATCATATTTTAATTGTCAAAGATACAGTGCAGTAGGTACTGAAATAATTGAAAATCAATAATAAATAAAACATTTTTTCCTTGCGATCTCATAACTAGATTACATATATAGTAGGGTATTGCCAGGGTTCTCTCTCCCTCGGAAGATGTGGATCTCATTAAACCACATCCGGTGCAGTCACAGCCGTTGTGCGTATATGATGCATAAATGGTGCCTAAAGGATTCCAAACTTTATGAATGTAGACATATTCAAACAACAGAACACACCGTACAAGAATGTTCCCTTCATCAGTTTCTCTATGGAACATCTGTGCTTAACCAAGTGTCTCCCGATGCCGTCGACTAGCTGAAAAACCTCAGCATCCCACTATAACCTCCACCAACTCTCCACTATACAAAAAGGAAGAAGATTATAGTAATTACGTTTTTTGATTTTTAGTAATTTTACCTAATACTTACTAGTTATTAACCGGCTTCGCCCTAGATTAAAACACCCTACTTGAACATAAAAAAATAGTGATTAATAAAATATGCGGTAACAACAATATTGTCATTTTTTTATTATCGTTTTGTGAAGAAAAAAAGCTCCCAAAAATTCCAAACAGAAATCTTTGCAAAATTTGATGACGCTACAGCTCACTGTTTTAGGTTTTTAATGATTCAATACTGAGATGTTCAGCTTTTTACGCGTTTAGGCGTCACGGTTGAAATACTGGATGTTGCAGAATGTATGGCTTTTTGACGGCGAAGCAGCTGTTACGTGTATTGAGTACCAAGTACTGAGTACAAAACTTTATAAATTAATAATTTGACCGTTCACTGGTTGACTTTGCATCGCGTTCGAGTCCCATCCAGGTGTCGTGAGTCTAATTCCTCGGATGGCTAAGTCCTCCATCACAACACAAGCAACATTTTCCGCTAACTGTGATGGTAGTAGGAGATTTAAAAATATTTTCTGATTATTCGTAACCCGGGAATGTTTGAGTATCTATAAAAAAATAAATAAATAAAAATTAAGAAGTTGAACTCTTTTATTTTGAAACCATGTTCAAAACATTAAATTTATGCATCACAGATGGCGATTACTATTTGTTTTGCTCTTCCAACAGCATACATAATTTTTAATTTGAAATTGCTATTTCTCACGATCACTTTTGCTTTGTATTCAAAATAATTATGCCTTGATGGCAGTCAATTCTTGTAATCCACGTAACTTACCAACCGCCCATTCTAATGGACTCCCGTTCTCGTCCGGGCCGAGGGTCCAGCCGCCCCCGCTCTGGCATTATCACCATGAATAATTCAGACAATGTCTTACATCCGGAATTAATTATTTACGTCTCCATTGGTGTTTACAAGGAGTGACGATGACTTGCCGCCCTTCGGAGGTGGGCGGGATTCCTGAGTCTGATTTGCTTATCTAATTGCATCTTCACTGAAAACGGATAATCCATTTTTTTTACATTTATCCACATAGGAGGCCCCTAGGGAAATTATTTCATTAGTCATGTTTGAGGATGCTGTGTGGAGGGTATTTTTGAGGAGAGGAAATACAGAAGCCGGCGAGTCGTTCCACAGCCGGGCTGTTGAACTCTAGAACGAGTCGTAGAAACGACCCGTTCTCACGTGACAAATGCCAACAGTATACAAATAATCCAGAGTAGAGCAATGATACAAAAATTGAAGTGTAATAATTATAAATAAATACAGAAAATGCTCAAAGAATAACATATACAGGGTGTTAAACAAAGAATTTACTATAACTTTTTAAATTTTATTTACTAAGTTTTTAACAATTTACTACCACCTTACTTTAGAGACAAACTACAATATAATAAAGTCATACATAAACATATTTAGAGTATTAGAAATGAACAATATGTATATTAAAATGAAAACAAAAGATAAGTTTACATTAGACCATATTAAGAGAAACTGTTTTAAGTTTATAAAATAAAATAACTTGATAACATTTTTAGAATCTTAAGAATGCGTAGCTTTCATTCACACGCTTTTTGGTAGCAAACTAGATTATTAAAACATCTTGTTAAAAATTTTAATTTTTGCATCATTTTTTATTTCATATTTTCATTGTGAATTCGTGCCCTTGGAACAACAAGGTTCTATCTGACTCAGCAATGTGATAATAGGCTCTGGAGAGTACTACATTAGAGTTAATTAGTCCCAAAGGCATGAATTATTGATAATATTTTCAATAATTAATTAAAAACCAGATCTCATGTGTTCTAATTGTGAACAGGACAGCACCTAAGAGTAGAATAAACTTGTTTCGCTGAGTAGAACGCTGAACTTGTTTTGTATGCAATTTAATACAATTTATAAAAAAATACAGAATGACGTTTAAAAGTGTAAAATGAGGGCGCTGCGATCGTTTAAAAGATTTTAAATGGCAACACCAAGTTGGCTAATGTAAGATATTGAAAAAGCACAATGATCCAAGTGCATATTTTATTACTTTAACCAAACGATGTCCAGAAATTAGTGATTTTTTTAGAGGAATCATCTCCTTCATCATATATTTTTTTATGATTTGCTTTGCGGAATATAATTACATCGAAAGCATTTTTTTTGTATCTGTAATTTGTATATGGGAAGAGCCATGTATTTATTAAATGTTAAATAAATAAAATACGAAATCTATTTACAGATCAAAATTCTACAAAAAAAAAAAAAATTGATTTATGATGTTTTTCCTCTGGATTTAATTCTGTGTTTACAGATAAACTGTTAAATGCGAGTGCGAAACATAACCTCAAATCTGAATGCATATAGTTATAATTGTTTCAAAATTCTACCTCATTTATACACATTTCAATTATCTCTCAAGTTACCTAATGACATTATAGTTTACAATAAAAAAGGGATACAATTTTATTAACAAAAAAATTTGTACGCCTTTGAAATATTAACAAAGCTAGAACAGTTGAGCAAACAAGATGGAAACTTTTATAATACAGGTATTATGCCATTGGCAGCACGGGCCAAACACGAGCAGATGTTAAGAGAATTCAGTACGAAGAGAGAGTTCTTGATTTGTTTATGGAATATAGAAATGATGTAGTTACGTTGCGCAAATGCCGGGACACCTCAAAGAACAATTTCCTCCAAACAATTTGATTCGCATTCTTAATCACTATGTCATGTCAATCGACCACTTCATGTAAACCTCTTAAATATTGTTACATTCCTCCTAATATTTAATCTTATGAATCTTATGTATGCAAATATTGCAGGATATTCTCTCGAGGGTCCATGTTCCTCCACCCACTGTTAACGGTGATTGTCTGCGAACTTTCATGTTTTCTTATTACGATTACGACAATTTCTGATGTCAACACGCATTCCTCTCTGACCCTTAAACTTTAAGGAATTTAAGATACCCAGGTCGCACCAGAATAACTGAACAATAAAGTATCACGCCACATTCAAAAAGGTCAAAACATTTCCAACGACAACCGATACCATAATATAGAACATCGTAACATTTTGATTATAGGTGTTTATTTTGCTCGCTGTATTTTCGATCAGATTGATGAGTGGAGTTTAAGAGGACCGTTGGGTAAATATTTTGTACTTAGGACTGACCAGTAAGATCCCAGTAATGCAATTATCGCCTTCCTAATGTGCCCTCAAGATAGTAAAGGAATTGTCCGGATGGACGCTTCCCACTTCGGCGCTCCTGGGCCTAATCTTGGACTCGTTTCGAATTCTCGAAATTGCTGCCTTTGGTTTGTTAATCAAGATAAAATCACAAATCTATTAACGCTCATTTTCATGGTTGGAAGATCTATTTTTCCTTTTCTGACCGAAAACGTTAACTTAATATCCTATTGTTGAGTAAATAATCACATTCTCGTGTTTTTATGTCCTGGAAATGATTAAAACATTACAGAAATTAATGTAGTCATAAATTTTTCTACCCATTTCAAGAATTTGATAGTTCTTATTATTTAATAATTTTCATCTCCGAGACAACATATTTATGTGGTGTCATAATGACCAGTTCTTATAATTCTACTAACTAGAATGCTATTTTATTTTAATGTGACTCCTCACAACAGCGCCCCTGTCTGTATGGAGCACATACACGGGAACTGTATCCTGGGATTTGATTAAATAGAGAAAAGACAGATGCCGGTAGCTCGTTCCACATACGAGCCAATTTACACAAAAACGAGTCGACAAAAAAACCCATTCTCATGAAGCCAACGTCAACTGTGAACAGGAATTCCGCTCGTGTCCGTTGAGTTTCATGCACGTGCACCGGCCCAGAGGGAATCAACGCTGTTAGCTCCATCGAGCAGGCTCCATTGAAATATCTATAGAACAGACTCAGCATACCTATTTTGGGTCTTTGTTATCAAGTAAGTTTATCAAGTTTAGTATTTGGGTGATCTCCGAATTCTTCGAGCTATTATACGTAGTTGAGATTTGTATAGGATTAGCAGTTAGTCACTCTTGAAGAATCTACAAGCCCTATACAAGACGCTATATCTTTCATGGGTTTCCTATGTGACAGCTAAATTGACCATATTTCAATGAATTGAACATCTTCAAACGCATTAATAATATTCATTGAAGAACCATTGTAACTTATAAATATTGATGCTTCTAATATGTTAACTTCTCGAGCAAAGCTACTAGCTCCGGGGTGTAATGGCGCCTTCCCGGAGATCCAAGATGGAAGATATTCTGAATGGGACTACACGGAACTGCGAATTAAAATTGATTATTAGAGCTTACACAAGTTACACTGAAACTAAATAAATTATCTCGAAGACGGGAGTGAATGTGTCTTCGTGACCGCGGTAAACAAAATTGTTGGGTTAATACTGGCTTTATGAGTTATTTAGCTCTTCTCTCTTAACCCTCTGAGCACGCACATTGAAAATTACAAGGTATTATTTTAAATGCCGAAAAGCAATAAGTTTAAATATCAATCAAATAAACTGTTATATCGTCAAGTTATTTGAATTTCTTTTTTGAATGCATCATTATTTGATTCATAAAAGAATATCTTGTTTTATGGACTAATTTCACGGCTATGGTCAATATTTGAATGTTTACATCTCCGATCCTATGATATAGATTCGATAACCGTTTTCGATTTTATGATGAGAATGATGGCCAGAATGATATTCCGTGAAAAAATTCACAAAAAGCGACACTCGGAAAATAAATGTCTTATTTTATGGACTTATTTCCAGCTTGGGGTCGAGATTTGAAAGTTCATATCTCCAAACCTATCGTGCGGATTCGAAAACGGAATTCGATTTTAGGATGAAAGTAATGGCCAGCATGATATTCCATGAAAAAATTCACAAAAAGCGACATTTGGAAAATAAATGTCTTATTTTATGGATTAATTTCATCGATGGGGTCGATATTTGAATGTTTATATATCCGACCCGATGGCATAGATTCAAAAATGTTTTTCGATTTTATATTAAGAAACATGGCTTTAATTTGATTCCTTAGAAAAATCCACAAAAACAGCATTCGCAAAAAAAATCTTGTTTTATGCACTTATTTCCCGTTGGGGTCGAGATTTCAATGTTCATATTTTCTTCCTATGGATCAGATTCGATAAGGGTTTTGGTTTTATGATGAGAATGATGGCCATAATGTAATTCCGTGAAAAAATCTAAAAAACGCGTCATTTCTGGGATCGTGAGTTAATATTCTTTTTCCTATAAATGCTATTCTCATTCGATACACATCTTTCATGTTATCATTCGAATTGCTTATTAAATTAAAAAAATTAGATAATTAAATGGAATTTTAAGAAATTATTTGTTTTGATTGAATGCCACAATTTTAGCCGAAGCTTGTTTAACATCTCGGTATTGTAGCTAATTAAATGTCTTCATTTTCTGTTTATCCGATATGTGCTAACCGATGTTTCCAGCACGCGATGGAATAAGAATTGATGACTAACTAACTAACTAACTAACCATCACCCATTTCCCCGCAGGATAGGCAAAAAGGACGGACCGCCAAACAACTCGATCTTGGCATACACTTCTTGCTTCATTTATATTCATATATCGTCTCATACATTATCTTTTATTATTCCGACTTCTATATGGCCCGACTCAAGTATTTGATACATTTGGCATCTGGAGATTTATACATTAAAGATGTGCTGTTTAAAAAAAGAGTGATAGTATTTTGATGTAAGGGTTCTTTACAATGTAGGTATGATTTAGCAATATTAACCTGCGTACTTTAAAATCATATGTCAGTGATCGATTTGAACATATGTATGTAGTATTTGACGCGCCTTCTTGCCTTCTATATGGGTACATTTCGATTGCAGCGCAAACTTCGCTTTATTTCGCTACAATGTCTCCTTCTGCCGACAAGTCGAGCCGAGCAACACAGGGGTTGATACACATCTACCAGAAACTTTATCAATGCGGCACGTCATCCGTCCGGCCGCGGCCGTCCGACGCCGTAGACCGTCAGACCACATCACACGAAACTAGCTGCTACAAGACGCTGGCAAACTTCTTGCGGCGGCCACATACAAATGAGAAACTTCATTCCGATTCACAGAAATATATTCCCAGATTGACGGAAGGGGGTATGAGCGGGGGATGCCGACCGGTGGAATAAACGTCAGAGGGTGTAGTGTACATAATATACCTACATGTATAATTCTAATCAATTATTGATACTTGTAATGAAGTTTCTCTTATTAAATTAAAGATCTTTCAATTTTCACTTATTAAAAAATATGGTTTTTTGCATTCCGTAGAGTTAAATTAAATTATTACTGTACCACGTTTAACAAAGCGAAAGTAAGATTTGATCGTTTTTCTGAATGTTCAAACTACTTTTCCGCAGAGATAGAACGCAATACAAGTCCATCATGGCACATACGCCCTGCATGTTATTCGTGTTATTCTGTTACACTGACTCATGATATCTAACCGTTATCAATTATTTGTTATACGCGTTATTCTGTTATACTGACTCGTGATATCTAACCGTTATCAATTATTTGGTATACGTGTTATTCTGTTATACTGACTCATGATATCTAACCGTTATCAATTATTTGGTATACGTGTTATTCTGTTATACTGACTCATGATATCTAACAGTTATCAATTATTTGTTATACGTGTTATTCTGTTATACTGACTCGTGATATCTAACCGTTATCAATTATTTGGTATACGTGTTATTCTGTTATACTGCGTGATATCTAACCGTTATCAATTATTTGGTATACGTGTTATTCTGTTATACTGACTCATGATATCTAACCGTTATCAATTATTTGTTATACGTGTTATTCTGTTATACTGACTCATGATATCTAACCGTTATCAATTATTTGTTATACGTGTTATTCTGTTATACTGACTCATGATATCTAACCGTTATCAATTATTTGTCATACGTGTTATTCTGTTATACTGACTCATGATATCTAACCGTTATCAATTATTTGATTTAGTCGATCATTCCATATCTTCCTGGATCTAGTCGACTTCTTATTTTTCATTCGCTTGTTCCTCATTTGCAGGACTGTTTTATAAATTGAATGCATGAAAAATCAAACTGGAAAGTAATCAACTCATGAATATAGGATTGTATTATCCATGGAAGAGAAAATTTAGTTTAAATACATAGATAATATTTTGTGTAAACAAATATTTAATGTATAAATATTAACAGGTTTAAGTATACATGTATACCACAAAGGAAATATACATCTATTGAAAAAGTTAATGAATTTATATTTTTAAGATTTTATTTACCTTACGTTCCCTTTAGTCGGCAATAAATCCATAAATGCGCATCGCACATACCCCCGAAATGGATGTAACCTCACCTTAACATTGCACGGGGGAGGCAGTGGTGGTAAAGGGGTAGATTTGTCGGGCGGGGGTCAAATGTTGACAAACAGTCGACATGGTTCACCAACTGCCCGCCTTCAGGGCGTGTAAAGAGGACGGGGCCCGGTGCGGTCCGTCTTAGGACGCGGTCGCAAACAAAACTTTATTCCACGACTTGAATAATCAAAGTGCGCCCCTGGCATGTGTGTTGGATACCCCTGCATATTGGATGTTATTAAACTTACTTCAGTGTTATTTATTCAAGATGGGTGTATGTAAGTATGGGCATGAGATTGTATTAACGGGATTTAAAATTATTGCTACATTTTTGTTGGTGACTTTGAATCCAAAGTCAGTTTTGTGAATCTGCTTAATTTTTGTGAAGAGCCTAGTAAAATATATGCTATAGAGTTCTGTGAAAAATATTCGAAAAAAAATTCTAAAAGGCATAAAAAAATTCAAATCGTAGCAATGCTATTTGAAAAACGATGTATTACAAGTGCCAACTCTGTTCTGATAGCCGTCCTACTAAACTTTGTAGATTCTGACATAGGTACACTTCTTCACTCTTGTGAACTATTGTTATGTATTTTTACTTAAATTTTGTATTGTATCTGTATATTTCATGCCTTTACCCTTTGTTTATGTTATTTTCTTGATGTTTACTTTTTTTTATTTTTTTTTTAATATTTTCATATATTTGTTTTCAAATTTTTTTAATGTAAAACCAAATATGTACTAATTAACAGTTACATAATGAATTTTGTTGATACATTTTGTAAGTGTTACTTCGTTGTATATTTTAATTGGAAAAAAAAAATTATAATTTTTAAATTCGTGTTCTTGGCTTTTTTACGCTGGTTGTGTTTCGTACACAATGACACCCCCAATAGGAAATGTGAAACGTTAAAAGTCGTTGTGAAGGGAAGTAAAACGTTTATTGAGTAGTGCCTGGCTATTCATGTCTTGTTAAAAAATATGTTTTAAGTTTGTACCTAATTTCAATCAACGCAGCGGTTTGATTACGAGTAGTGAACTGTTCTCTGGTCGAAAATCAATTTATTTTTCAGTTTGACATGATACGGAGATAGGATTATTGATAATCTTAAATAACAAGTTTTAAAAATATCTTTGCCGGCCATTAAATTATCGATTTCTCAGCCTGTAGGCAAGATTCTTGCTGGACTATTACCAGAAAAGTCGTCATAAGGTTAAATCCTTTTCCACATCAATACCAACGACATAATGTTTAAGTCGGCATTTAAAAATAAATACCAATTTAATGTGGCATCTAAAAAAGATTTCTGAATGGATCATGGCACCAAACAATTGCAAAGTTTGATTGAAAATACACTTCTCCCCATTCGGACAAATGTGCCATTTTAACTTTGGAATTATTAGAAAGCAAGGGGGAGGAATGGGGGGATGAAATATTGAAAATAAAAATCAATCAACCCCGAGAGAGGGGATGAATAGCGGGGAATGCGTATTGTTGTCGGACGTGATCTGTAACCAACAAACTTTGGGACTGTCGCTACAAATGTTTCCACGAGTAAAGTACCTACATATTTGGCTACGATTATATATGTTCGTAAACTCTTTATATTTTCAGTTATTTGTATTTATTTATTTAATTATTCATTAAACTCATCGCTTTGTGTTAAATCTGGACTTTGGTTGTATGAAGCTGGGAAAACTCTGAAATGATGTGCTTTGTCATCACGATATTCACTATTTTTTTGTAGACACCTTTTTTGGTAACTTAATTGGTATTTTCATCTCGAAACGTCAGTTATATGATGAGATTGAGGATCTTCACAATCCATTTACTGTAAAACATTATTTGACCTATTATAAAAAAAAACTTTATACTTCCTATGTTTTTGTAAAGCAAAAATCTCACCTCGGTGCACTGGAAACTCCCTAACAATAAACTCTGGTGTGATGAAATTAGCACTTTTTTCTGCATGAAATGTATTGCGATTTCAATACGACTATTTCTGTACGAATCGTAATTTCCATCTAACCTTTGAAAATAAAACAAAAAATCATTTAATTTAGACGTCCATGATAATATATTTTATTAATAATTTCTTCAATCGATTGGTAACTTTGTGGCGCCATTATTAATTAAATAATTAATAACGTATTTTGTTAACGTTTAATCATTATATATTCCCGAGTATGACAGCGTTGCTGTCGAAACATGCAGAGATATTTATTTATTTTTATAAAAGTGGTGTAAACAAAGTACATTTTTAATTATTTAATTTATTTTATTGTTTGAACAACTTGTTTGACCATGCTATGGCCTAGATTAGGCATGCTGTTATATATTATGTATCTTTCATGTTATGGCCAAGCAAAAAATAGTTACCCAATAATATTTGAACAACATTTTCACACTGCGAGCATAAATGCAAAAAAGCATGCCAGAACTGTTTGTTATACCATATATGTTTTTTATTTTCTTGAAAACTTAAATGCAGAACATTCTTTGGAATCCTTACTATAAGCCTACAGTAAAAATAAATATCTAAGACAGAGTTTTTTTAGCTACAAAAAATACCACTATTCTTCATTAGAATTTTTATAACATAATAAACTCTAAATTGGAATCCAACCTTAGTTAAATACAATGTAAACAAGTTCAATATTAACAGTCAACAAACAAATTACAAATTGTATACTTAACAAACCTTTTTAAAAATGATATTGTTTACCAATGACGTCTTAGCTGGAGATGACCCCGCCCACTGTCTTCTCGTTGCTACGTGCTGGCAAATCCTAGTATTTTTTTAATAAGTATTCAACCCACCTTACAATTATCATAACGGTGTTGATTCTGGAAAATTTCTAAGTTTTCTTATTACTTTATATTGTACCCCTTTTTTGTTGCTCTGAAATCGTAGATAATAACTAGTTAATACAAAATTAACAAATAATATAATTAAAGAAATAATGTATGTGTGAAAGTATATTAATTTATGATATTTAATCTATAAAACCTAAAAAAATATATCGGTATTGAAACGTGTTAAATACATTTCACATAAATAATCAAGAATATTGATAAAAAATTTTCTGTGAAATCAATAGAATTTTATGTTTCAACAAAAGGATGTCAAAAATGCTTGTCCGTTTTGTTTTTTTTTTGTAGTTCGCTCACTTTTCGCCACTTATTTGAATACCCTTTTATCACCCCAAAAATGTATGAATACATCTTGAGATATTTTATTCAAATTGTTTTGGTCAGCCGCCGTCGTGACAAATGATGTTATGGCGGAGCTGATTTCTTTATTCCCGCCTCTCCCCTTTATTTGAGTTGATTTGCATAAACAGGAGGCATTTTTATGGGGACCTGTCCTTTAGAATTTGTCGTGATATATTTCCCCGAAAAAGGATAAAAAAAATTAGGTGACCGCAAAAATAACATGTTTCATGTTTGCATCTATTGATAAATTTCTTTTATACTCGCTCTTATCCAAAAACATTATCTTTTTGGTATTTAATAAAAAGTATAATATAATATTTTTCAGAGTTTTACTATTATTTACTATTACTCTACTTCGTCCGTAATTTTAACTCTGCATCAAAGTAAATATATTTGAATTTCTTTATGAATATCACCGAAAAACGAAATATTTATACATGGTGCTACTAGCTGGAAAAGTTGCGTTTACTTAGAAATTTTGTACAAAAAGCTCTGCAAATTTCACAACGTCAGATCTTATCATTGGAGAGCTAATATTGCTTCAGATATCCTATAGATTTCTCCTTTATATAATGAAATACATAGATTATTTGTATTTAAGCATTTCAAAATGGTAATTAAATTACCTTATCAAAGAAAGACTGACTAACACAATTACCTTTATTGCTAATTCACTGAAACGTCTTTGTTTCAAGCACTCGTTAGAGAGAGGACAAACAGTTCTTTAGCGTAGAGGCGAGCTCCGTAGACGGTATATCGCGTAGATGATGCTACGGTGGCAAACAAAGTTACGCAGGTTGGTCCCGACGAGAATTCATCCTTTCCTCGGATAATATCTTTAAAAGTTTCACCCGCTGTCTTTCGGCTCCCCTCCTCCTCCCTCTGCATGAAGAGGCTGGGCTTCTCTCCCAGCTCAGAGGTACGTCTCTGGAATGAGTGATGATTTTCAAAACGATGCCGTTTGCAATGCCAGTTATTATTTAACTTAAGTGATGAGTTGGGCGTTTTTACCAGAAATTTAATTCAAAAATTTAAGTCGGTGTACTGTTTTCCGTCAATTACTTGAATTACGGATTTCCTTCTTATTATTTTCTTGTTTATTTGGGTAATATAGTAATAGTTTTCCGTGTAAGTTAGTTTCTAGATGTTAATATATTTATTGTTAAAAGGTTTATTTTATTCAAACTTTTATCTAGTATTATACAAACTTTTATCTAGTATTATACAAACTTTTATCTAGTATTATACAAACTTTTATCTAGTATTATACAAACTTTTATCTAGTATTATACAAACTTTTATTTAGTATTATACAAACATTTTGGAATCGTTTCACTAAATAAAGGCATCTTCACAAACAAATTATTTATTGTATTGTAGAAAGCAGTATTTGATCTTTATTTTGCTTTTATATTTGTAAGTACTAGTAGGGGAACGTGACATTGATTCATCTTCAAATCTTTTGAATACAATCATTTTACTTACTTAAATATAAAATTGTTCTTTTTACGTTTTAGGAATTATAACTTTATTTCTCATTACACGTGTTCTAAAAACGTGATATTCTGGGAGACGCACGAATTTTTCAAGATTATTAAAAAAAAATATTTCGTCTACGTGAGATCATTCATTGTCTGTGGACTATGTTTTTTCGCTTAGTACATTGATCTTCTTTTGAGTCAAGATGCTTTTTTCAAATACTCTCAGTGGTAAAATTATTTTTTCCAAAAAAAATCACGTTTTCTGATCGATGACTTACAAAAATCTACCAGAGGTACTGTTATCTTCTTTTCGCCCTAACAACATTATTCTTTCTTTCTCTCTACCCTTCAATTGTATTCTTTGTTCATTCACATATTTATACACTTTGTAAGGTATAATGGTTTTTTTTTACATTTTCTCTCTTTTTTATTATATAGGATAACTTAAAATAGTTGGATGTTAAAAATTTACGTTAAAGATTATTGATGAAGTGGGATTTTCCTGTTTTTTTTTCGTTTGTTTAATTTCATAGTTGAATGTTCTTATTTAATTTATTTGTATTTATTGCAGGCATTTACAAGTAAAACATTTCATTCAGCTTCATTATGAGATATTTTCAAAAGGTTTAAAAGTAAGAAGGTTATATCAGAAGCTCTATTGTATCTTCATTGCTTTCAACAATTGCTCCAACGTTATATATTTATTAGACGAATATTTTCCAATCGCCTTTCTTTCTTACACTTGTTAGAGAAAGATATTATATTATCCATCTAACCTATCTAACCGAAATATTTTTTTACGAAAATACACACTTTCCTAATATTAATATTTGAACACTTGCTAACAGATATGAGTAAAAATGAGCGTTCCCTTCTCTACAACTATTTTTCACTTTGAATTATTAAATCAGAGGCCAAAAATGATTTTAAAACTAAAAACCTTAATAAATAACTAAAAATATGAGTACATTCGTGCATATTATAAAGACGCCTCCATTCAAGGCCTTGGAAATACTTATTTCATACCAAAAATTAAGTTTTATTGTACCTATGCCGTGTACCTAATACAATAACAGTCATCATGTAATATTTGATTAATTTTCTTTCGCTTATTATCGATTTTTATTATTCAGATCTACAGTACGGCCGTTATATATAAGATTTCCTTTATTCAGAAAATTTTCTACGTTGCATCCATCGGTATAAATGTATCACGTAGAACTTGGTCTCGTACGGAAGAAGGTAAAATACACTTTTACGGAATATAATACCGATACATTGTTCGCATTTCTAGCAAGATGTACGTCATGCGAAAAATACACAAAAGTACGGAAGCGATCGCTTGCCATTGAGCGAATCCATTCAACCGGATCATCTTCCAAGAAAAATAGGTTACACAGTGAAGAGGGGTAGCGGAAGGATGTGGGTGGCAGGGGGGGGGGGATAGGGGAGGAAACTCTTAACAAACTTTTGTTTTGGCAGGCACCACCACACGCACGTAACCATCCGTAGGTATCCCCTGGAAGCTTACAACGGAAATATTCATAAACCAAAAGCAAACGTTATGAAATATCATGATGCGCGTCGGAAAATTCTAAATTTACCATTTTTTTCAACCATCGGTGATCGACGTATAAAGATTTGAGGAGTAGTTTACTTTTCTTTTATTTTTTACATTTTTTTTTATAAAATATTCAGCACGTTTGCATTGTACTCTTTTAGTTTATATTGTGGGATCATACACAGCACGGTACAGTTCTTAGCAGTTTGTATTTTATAAAACAGGAACAAATAAAGGAAACAATGAAGGAACTCAAAACAAAAATAAATTACGATTATGGGATACATGGACATGGGAGGAGAAATGCTTAAATAATTAGGTTGCTAAGAAGCAAAAAACCAAGCACGTAATGTTACAGTCAGTTCAACCATAAATGTAAACGAGAAAAATTGATGCAAAAGATTTGTTTTCTAATTTTACAAGAGAATAGTCTATTTTCTCTGTTTCTGATTTTGTTTTTATTTTATTGATTGCTTAACATGCTTATTAGGTTAGGTAGCCTAATTATCGAATTAATATATGAATAAGAAAAAACCGTTTTATGTAATCCACACAATACCCAAATCCTTTTTTTTTATTTTTAAATATACTGTAAATCAAATTTAATAATGTTATTATTAAGTTCTGCGAGTATTTTTTTTTTTATTTCACATAATTCAGAATTTTAATTGTTTTCTAACTAAATCGGTTTTACCGATAATAAATCATTACCCGTCCAAATTAATTTAAAAGGAGTGAGAGTAAATTAAATCATATAAATAAGTCGCCACAATGTGGATTGACCATAGTTTTAAAATGGCATTAAACGCCGAAACAGCTGTCACAATAATAAAAACTAAAAATACTTGCAGAACTTAATAATAACATTATTAAATTTGATTTACATAATAAAAAATAAAAAATATTTAAATGGAGTTCTACGAATTAAACACAAAAACAATTAATTAACCAAATGCTTGATTAAAAATTAATGTTTGGACAACTTTTAATGGTTTAACAAATATTAATTTTACCATTTATTACAAACTATTGCTTTAATTTAATACAGATCTTTAAGGCGGTACAATGTGTTTTATAGAATATTTTGATATTTTAAGATATTTTGTATAAAACTTTTAATTCATTATTGTGAAAAATTATTATCATTTATTATAGCAGAACGTGACGGGTCATTCAATTAAATACCGTTTCAATATGACATTACTTTTATGGTCGCTTTGTGAGCGTTTTTTGGCAAAACTGTAAAATTTTTTTTTTTTTTGTAAATTGCAAAATATATTCACGTCTAAGGTTAAATTACTAATAAACTTAAGAAATCCGTCTTTCCATCAATACATTACGAGAAGTCATAAATCTCCCCCGTTTATTGGTTATCAGTATACACCATGTTTGCACAAAGGACACGAGTTATCAGGACCCTTTCATAAATCCTAATTGCCGATGATTTTCCTCTAGGACCCGCCGTTAGGATCTCCGAGCGGGAGATAATTCGTTATAACGGCCGTTACCATTCGTGTAATTGGCCGTTATCGTGATTTTTATGGCAGATTTTATGATCCAAAAACTATTCAGGGGTAGAGGCTCCTCAGACGGGCACCCCTTTGTTCGGCTAATTAATACGAGTACACCCGTCCTCGGGTAGGTGGGGCATTTTGATTTCCGATCAAATTCATTACGTGAATGCGCCGGAGTGCTGTTTTTTGGTTGTACCTCAAAATTCTGCTGATAAAGTTTGTGCTTTGCACGATGCGGTTAGAGAACACGCTCATATACCATTTACCTCAGTATTTCTCAACCTAATTTGTGTCATACCAAAGTAATATAATTTAGAGAAGAAAGCGCCGCAGACAAAAAGTAGTTCTAGGTTCAGGGTCGAAAGAAATATCTTTTACGGGAATATTTGCAAGTTGAAGCTCAACGCATTTCATTTATTACGAAATACAGAAAATAATGCAACCCCACAAACACACGAGTTTATTATAACCCCAAAACGCGTCGTGTTGGCATAGTTTTTTTCTCGTTAAGTCGGGTTTGCCTAATCATAAAAGAAAAACGTTTTATGCAATTTTATTTTAAAATAAAAAAATATTAATATTTAATTATTATTATTTATTTTTATATGATATCCCAACCGCTTGGAGCCAGTGAGCCTATGGCATCACCAATTGAAGAATGTTGTGAGGCTGAACGAATTGGAAGGAGAATGAGATGGAGAAGGTAGAGAAATACCTGGCTATTCAGACCTGGTCACCAAACACGGCTAAAATCCATTTCAATCAACTTTTCAATTCTGAATGGTGGCGATACTGAGAGTATCTTCCACTCTGGAACGTGCGCAAATGAATCATTCAAATTTCCCACTGTTGGGGTATCCGCCCCATGTTGAGAAACACTGATTTAGCCTCATATCTCCGCCCACCTGCATATGAAGCTTATTTTAAATTTCAATTAAAACTAAAAGTTTACCAGATTATTAAATGATAATTAAACGAAGACTTTGCCATAATGTGCTTTGCTAAAGCTTTTGCAAAACTAATAAATTTTATTAAAAAACAAGTAGGTTAGTGACAACAACTACAAATCTTCTCCATAGCTCACGATGGAAGCGACATTGAAAAATATGAATGTTGCCCTAGAATTTTATATAATCTAACCAAATTTCATGACACCAGCGCTCTGGTTTAAGTTTAAGAGATATCACTCAACCATGCCCCTTTCGGTGGAAGATTTTATGATACGAGCAGGTTCAGCGTGTTATTACGTAGACATAAAGAACATTAAGAAAGCGTTGGTTTGTTTCACAAAACTTTTTCAACTTAAACCCCAAAAGCTCGTTACGTACCTAGAAAAAACGAGTTAACATTCGCAACCGACAAAACTCTCAGCCAGTAACAACAATATACAAAAGAATCGCGTGAAAGCCTCCTGCTCGTGACCTGCGGGTACATTATTCTTCTAAGCAATACTTGGCATTTAATTAATGTTTTATTGTTAATAATTTTTTCACGCTTACGTGGGAAACAAAAAAAAATATTACAAAGAAAATATCACGAGACGAGAATTAATGAACGACACGAGATGAATACCCTTTCCAGCGTTATTTAATACAATTCAAAACGCTTTTTTATGGAGTTAATTGACAAAGGAAAAACGTTTGTAATTATTAAGTACAAGAAAAGAAAAACGTGATGAAGCCACATGTTTTCCGATGATTTGGTTTAGTGTAGAGCAACATGTTGTCTACTCAAATGGGCATTTTTTAAACAACTACATATTTATGAAATTAACTAACTAACTAACTAACCATCACGCCGTTTCCCAACAGGAGTAGGCAGTAAGGACGGACCGCCAAACAACTCGATTTTGGCATACACTTCTTGCTTCATTCACATTCATACATCGTCTCATACATTCTCTACTATTATTCCGACTTCTGACATGGCCCGACTCAAGTATTTGATTCACTTGATCGTGCCATGTCTTCCTCGGGCGTCCCCGGCTTCTTCTTCCATTCACATTCGCGTCATACATTCTTCTTACACTCCTCTCTTCGTTCATTCGCTCTACATGCCCAAACCATCTAAGCGTCCCTTTCTTAACCTTACTCATTACGCTTACAGCAGCCTTTCATTCTTTACGAATTTCAATATTTTTCACACGATCGAGATAAAACTACTTGGAACGTCTCAAAAATTAATACAAAAAATAATGTTACATGAGGTAATACCACCCCCTCTGTACAGTTATTCCATAAGGCTGAACTCTCAGATATATGAAAAATTTATTGTCTAAAGTCCCTGAAATATATATTTTATATAAATAAACTATTTCCAGAAAAGGAAAATTGATTTAGTAACAGAATAAATAATGTAGTTGAAGTACTTCTCTGTAAAACTAGGCTTGTGCAGAGAGCTTTTTATATCGCCGCTAAAATTTATAATTTTCTATATACGGGGTGAAAGTGTCCAAACATATCGTCTTTAAACACATACAAAAATGTTTGGATAAAAACCAAAGATATCAACATTTTTCTATTATAACTCCCCATTTTCCAATTTAACCTTTAATTTTTATTTAACTTATCTTCAACATTCACGTATTTACACACAAATACGGATCTTGCTCATAACAAAAAAATTATTAAAATGAACTGGAAAAATAGTTTGCATTATCAGACGACTATTAGGCCTTATATAGGCCTTGCCTGGTTGGCAAGGAGAACCTCGCGTGCATCTTTTGATAGGCGAAACGTCACTGTAAACTGAGTAAATAAACACAAGGTTTCTTCATATTTCTCGCCCGCCATACTTGTCCATTCGGGCATTTAAAAAAAAACGAGTCTGCACAATCTCGCCACCTAATTGGTCATTTTGTTGGAAAACAAACAATAGGTGGACCGGTCAGTGGCTGAGTTGGCATCGCGTTTGGGTCTAACCTAGGCATCGTGGGTTCAATTCCTCGGCTGGCTAAGTCCTCCATTTCGAGACAAGCAACATCTTCCGATTACTGTGATGGAAATAGGAGATTTTCAAATATTGTCAGGTTGTTCGTAACCAGGATATATTTGTCTTTCTTTTAAAAAAAAAAAAAATATTATTTCCCTTTAAAATTAGCACTTTATTTCCATACGAATCATAAGAAATTGCCGTTCATAATACACAAAGTCTATGCTGCCCAACCCAACTTCCATTTTCACATTTCGGTACATCTAGCGTCTGCCGCGTTCGAATATTGTTAGCAAAAATATACTACCTATCTACGTAATTATCCCGCATTATGGGTATATTTTATATGAACTAGGAAAAAAATAATGAATTTGAATACGATCCCTTCAGAGATTGCTCCTGTGATTTTTAACATTATGAACATATGATAGATCCGGCGCTGTCTGCGTAAATGCTCTCCACTGGCTGCGGTCTTTCGCAATTTTATTTCAGTCCTCAGTCCTCCCCGTCTCGTTCCAATCCTCTTCCGCTCAATCTATCTTCCTCATTCTCAGTCTTCTTCTGGGTTGCTTCCACCGGGGTCGCCCACTCGGTCATCATTTGTTCTAGAGAAAGTCATCAACATCAAACTCTTTACGCCACAACACGTAGTATTTTGGTCCTGCTGCATCTGTGCGATTCTTAAAATGTTATGTGTATTCATGTTCAACCAATCAACTTCCTTTATACAACGTGTATAGGTACATTAGGTACGTTATAGATATGATGTAGCCAAGTACCCAAAATGCGGGCGGACGTAGCCGAAATGCAATTGCTTGTAATTTTCACTCGGCTTAACAGCTATGATTTTTATCGCGCATGAATTCCCACTCCGGTAAACCCGAAATCAATTAACCGAGGCCCGAGAGCTTCACTCGAATACGGGGCGTTTTGTTTCGGACTAAAATCTTGTTTATGGCCACTGGATTTATTTTGCGAGTTTCAAGAACTGCGGCGAGTGCTCGAAATTTGCATTCCCGATTCCGTCAATATCCGAATGTTTTCTCTTAAATACGGCGCACTCGATCATCGGCCCAATGACTACGAATCCGGTATCAGGGCTTCCAAATTATTGCAACCTCCATCAGTGTATTGCTTACACGCTTTGTCTAAATTTCGATATAACTTTGACTAACAATAATAATACATGTTTATTCCGGTATGTGGGGAGGTTAGTGCAGTCCCAGACAATCCATACAAAATATGCATACAATAGGTATAAAAATGTACAAAATCAGTACAAAATTTAAAAAAATAAAATAATGTTGAGACACATAAAAAAAAATTAAAAAGTAAATTCATAAAAAAAAGCCTTTAAGGTGGTGCGGCAATTAAGTTGTGAGGAGCCAATATCTTTCTCCGATATTCGTCGATGCTGGAGGCTGGACTGAGGCGGGCCTCCGTGATGAGGATGTTCCCGGAGCTGTTTATTCTTTTCCTCATCCCAGCCACCCTGCATCTTATAAGGGCTGCAAAACCGGGAACTCGCTCCTCCGTGAACATACTGGAAGCGCCGCAGTATCTGAGGAGACCAAACATTATGCGGAACGCGTTAATGTAATGTACACGAAGTCTTCCCATACTACTATTCGTATAGTTTACCCAGAGTTCGCACGTGTACAACGTTGTGCAGAAGGCAAGTAAGAGAGTCTTTTTAACAAGGGTACTTCAAAGGCGAAATCTTCTGCGGAGCATGTTCGATTTTACGGTGACAGCTCGTATTTGCCTATCAATATCTCATCATCATCTATCAGATTACTGCTGATTATGTATCCTAAGTATTTAGTTCATTCAGTCACCTTCAGGATCACACCGTTCAGGGTAGCTGCAGGAATATTAGTCGGGCCTTGGCCAAATCTAATGAACAACAGAGCCCTTTTATTGGGGTTATAAGACATGTTTGTTACTTCAGCAAACTCTTCGCAGATCATCAGGAGAATGCGTAACTCCCTAATAGACGGTGCTATCAGTACCATGTCGTCCGCATAACTGATGTTTCCACCGGAAGTCATTGAAAAGTGGCAGACAACGGCAGATCAATAGTTACATTCTTGCCTATAATCAAAATTCCAAATACAAAGATGCCATTTAATATTACTTATAATATCTTCAAAAGATTGGTATTCACTTTGTGGCGTCATTATTAAAAAATGAATTTAAAATTACTTTGTATTCACCACTTTATTAATACATACGTATAAGCATGTTTCGAAAGCGATGCTTTCTTTATCAGGAATATATAGAATACAAAAAAATAATAATGTCAAGTACATATTTATATTTTTCATTTATCTATACTTGACATTATTATTTTTTAGCATTCTATGTATTCCTGATGAAGAAAGCATCGCTTTTGAAACATATTGATGTGTATATATTAATAAAGCGGTGAATAAGAAGTAATTTTTAATTCATCTATTAATGTTACTTAATTTATTTATCATTCATTTTATTATGTAATTATTAAAAAAAAATGTATATATATAAATATATACTGTTAAAACTTTTATATATATATTTAAACCTTTATATGTATAAAGGTTTTAACAACCTAATAACTGACCTAATAAATAACAACCTAATAATTAACAACCTAATAACCACTTATTTCCTAGATGCCGTTGGTTGTAATTTCTTTGAGTTCTGATTTTGATTGTATTTTTTTGATAAACAAAGATTTCTTGAACTTTCCAGCAAACAAACATTCAATCTACGCGTATTTTCCTCGTGAAATAAGCAAATACACGGTGTAACTGTTACCATTCCAGGAATATTTAGAGTAGCCCCGCTCTCCGCTGTCAATTTATTCACAGACCGCTAAAGAGCGGAGATTGTTGGCAAGGAGAAAACTTGCAAGTTACCTAGGCGGTGCTAACCATGCATAAAAGAAAGGAGGAAAAATACGCGAAGAGAAAAATGTAAGACTTCCCTTCGGAAATAATAACGCTGTTTGCAATTCATTTGTTCTTGTTGTGCTCCCACTAGGGGTGGGGAGATCTGCCTTATTTTTATGCAGGGGTTGGGATTTTTACCCCTTTAACTTGGCAGTTTTATATTAACAATGTTCCGGTAAAGCGTTCTTTCTGAATTTATTTGATATTGTGTCTACCAAGAATTCTTTCAGCTTGGAAAAATTTAATACAAGAGAATGAATAATTTCCTTCCTGTAATTATATTTTCAATAAAAGTAGGGTTTTTTTACCATAAAGTTTTTCATTAAATCAACAGTGTGGGCCAAACTCACAGCAACAAAAAATGTTTATCTTAGCGACTTGGGAAAATGTTTTTTTAGAATTGCCTTTATTTGAACTGAATAGAATGAATAATAACGATGAAGATAGATATACCTATATCATATTTGATTTACTTATGTGATATAATTTTTTTTTAATATGGCGAGTAAAGTTAATGTACAGGGAGGGGCGAATTAGTTGTAGTTTTTTTTTATATGTAGATACAGTTATATTCACAGGTTATATATAATAAAGGCACGAACTTAAATAAAACCCCTTTCTTGATATTCACAATGCTATGCTTGTATCACAGATTCCAGGTGTAAACACTATATCAGCTCTACCCCTATTAATGAGAGGATCTCCAATAAACTAGCTTATTATTTAACAAAGAAACAGTTATATATATGCAAACATCATTGATATTTGCTCAACAGCTCGACTCTGGAAAGACAAATAATTTTTTTTTTATTTGCAATGTAATTTAAATCAAATTTAATAATGTTATTAAGTTCTGCGAGTATTATTAGTCTGAAACAGTTTGAAAATGGCCTCGGAAGCTGAAATAGCTGTCACAATAATAAAAACTAAAGTACTTGCAGAACTTATTAACATTATTAAATTTTATTTATATTATTTTATTTTATTAAATAGATTTCTACGAATTAAACGCAAGAACAATTAATAAATTATCTATTGTTTGTCTTTCGTACTTTGATTTTTTTTTAAGATTAAGAAAAACAAACCTTTTCGCCTTAAAAATATCCTGATAATATTTGAAAATCTCCTAGTACTATCAATAAAAGCGTAAGATGTTGCTTGTGCAATTATGAAGGAATTGTGTTTGAGACGCCTGGGTGGAAACCCGACATATTTGTCAACTCAGCCGCCAACCGATCTTCAGTGGTCAATTTTAAAGAATTAACATTCAAATAAACGATTTCAACGGATCGGTCGTTCTGAAGAATAGTAAAATTTAACTAACATAATATTAAAATTTTGATAAAGCTCAAAAATGTATATAATTTTTTGGCAGTATTATAAATATATGGTCATCTTTTCTATAGCACCGTTTAGCGATGAAAATCACCTTAGAGGCGCTTTACATTTTGTTAATTTGTAGCACCTTCTGAAAGACATGTTTATTTTTTTATGGTCAAAATTGCTTTCTGACCTCAGAATAAATGGAAGGTCATTCCAAAAATGTGAACTCTGCACATTAAAAAATAATTCGTCAAATTTGGCAGCATTTGTACGAGAGGGTTCAAGCAGTCTGTTCGACGCATCAGACTTGGCCGAGGTGGGCGTGAGTTGCCTCTAAGTAAGATTGTCCCTCATGCAGAGATCAGTCATGTATATTGTCGCCAGTCCATTTAGTGCATTATATAGTGCGGATTCTGTACAGTACGCCCAGCTTCTGGGATGCTAATTTTACTCTGACTTCTATGGAGCCCCCATACCGGAGCTCGTCACTTAGGGTTACATCAAGTTATATAAATGGAGAGCTGGTTGGTAAGTTTGCTACCATTAAAGGATACTAGATTATCATTTTGATCCCTTTTAGACGTAATCAGATATGACTGGGTCTTTTAAACATGAAATTCGACGAGATTATGCTTACCCTAAGAAGAAACCCTCTCTAGGTAATCGTCCATTCGCTACTTCAAAGCCCTCCGAGCCATTGGTGTTTGTGTGGCCTTCAGGGGCTTGTCAAACGAAAAACTATCATGGACTATACTGTCATCCGCTTAACAATGAATTGGTACACATGTCAAGAGGTCATTGATGTGCAACTAAAACAAAGTCGGTGACAGAAACGATCCCTGTAGGACGCCAGCATTTATTGAATGCGAGGAAGAGATGAAACCATCAGCAACCGTCTGAATCGATCTCTCCCTCAAAAAGTCGGCAATCCACGTACAGAAGGATACAAGTCCGTAAGAAGGCAGTTTCTTGACAAGTCCTTGGTGCCAAATCCGGTCAAAGGCCTTGAAAATGTCCAGTGCAAGCGTTTTATTTTCACCATGACGTTCCAGGCACTATCCCCAAACATGCGTCACATACGCGAGAAGCTCACCTCACGAACGGTTCTACCGGAATCTGTATTGACGATCGTTAGTAACATTGTTCTTGTCAAGATATGTGAGCAGTTTGTCATTGATCATACGTTCCATCATCTTGAACGGAACTGATTACTATGGGGCGGTAGTTGGCCGGATTGGAGCGGTCACCTTTCTTAGGTATGGGATGAATGACCGCTTTTTTTCCAACCAGAAGGCAAAGAGCCACAATTCGGGGACAATTTAATCCTTTCTACGAGCGGGTCAACAATGGTTTGAATACAAATAAAAAATCAAACCCATGCAAAGTTTGTTTCAAAAATAAAAGCAAATTTATTTCTTTCAACTTTTGGTACGGACTCTTACAAAAACGTGATCAAAACGTGATTTCAACGTTAAAACGAATAAATTTATTACTCTGTGTATTTGAGAAGAGACGTCATTTTTTGTATGATGAATTACATTTGAATACCAACGTCAAACAGATGTTTAAATTTTATTTTTTAATTCAATATTAGGAAAGATTATTTCTATGATTTACAAGAATCTGCAAATGAAAATATCTGCAAATGAAATATCTGCAAATGGTTAATGATAATGTACAAATATTTTCAATTAAATTTCATCAATATGACTTTTTTCCAGTGCAAATCTCAGATATTTTCGTCAAATTATGACTCACTCCAAATTCATTGGAATTTACTGGGTTTCTCCTTACATCGTAGCTTTTTTTGTGAATTAATCAGTATGCGTGTTATCTTATTCATTGATAAAAAAAGTGCAATATTGTATATGTGTGATTCATTGGAACTTCTGCCTTAATTGACCAGATCATACGACAATAAAGCCGGATTCGATTATATGGATGGTGCTCCGATCAATGGTAATTAGGTGTTTTATGTGTACTTGGGCTTTTTACATATTTTTTTAGGGATAAAATTTTATTTGCGTGTAACATAATACTTAAATGGTAAAACATTATTATTTGATGAGGCTATTTACACGCCTCGTTAATATTTGTAGTATTTTTTTTTAATCTTTAAGACTTTCTTTAAATCTTTCTATATATTCCGCGACCTCCACGGATAATGTAGAAAGGATGGATGGAGTTCAGTGGTCCTTAAATAATCTTAAATATCGGGTTATCTTTTTATCATGTCTCTAAATATTAATCATCAGTGTATTTCTGATTGTCCCACTTAAATGGAACATGCAAAAGGAACACTCTAGAGATATGAATTCATAGATACAGATTGTTACAGCGGGAGATTATCCCTTTTCTAAACCTTTGTATTCCCTCCTTTTAAATTATAATCTCCCTTTAGAAAATCAATTAATTTCTTTATTACTATACATATTTTACGCTGGATTCGGTTAGTTATTTACTTAAAGGGGGTAACTTTAAAATACTTTGATTTTTCTTGAAACACTTTCGTGATGTATGAATCGGTAAAGGTCCATTCCATGTTTGTGCTTTTTTCTCACAACTGGGCCTCGTACAAAGCCATAAGGCACCCCACCTAGACTATATATAAACTATACAGTCTTATACCCCCAACTCCTAATTGCTAAATAAGACAAAGAAACTTCCTCCCTGGGCCACTCTTAGCTGCTAAAAAAGGGCGTGTGGAACCAAGAACTTGGCCATTCATTAAAACTTGATAAACACAGGAGAGGTCTGCGAACCCAATCACCTTGATAAACTAATTATACCTCTCTGATTTCCAAACGTGCCAGTAAAATGTACTTGTGTATTACAAATACATTACCTCACCTAATGATTTCAGATTTAATAAATAAGAAATATTAAAACATAGATAACAAAAATATTATTGGCCACTGAATAATTCACGTTTAACACCAGAGCTTGGTATTATTTTTCAAAAACGAACAATTAAATCAATAATAGACTAAAATTTTCGAGAAATTTAAATTTCAATACGGTAAGAACTATTTGGAATCACATCGGTTAGGCAGATTGAAGACAGTTTTAAAGAATAGGCCTGTATTATGAAAGAGAAAAATATAACATGAACCGTTTGACAAAGTAACGCACTACATACCTGATGTGTATCCTGAGTGAACAATAAGTGCGCATTTCAAAAATTGTGCATAATACGCTTTAGTACATTGCCTTGTTAACAAAAAATGTGCATAATACGCTTTAGTACATTGCCTTGTTAACGAAATTTGTGCATAATACGCTTTAGTACATTACCTTGTTAACAAAATTTGTGCATAATACGCTTTAGTACATTGCCTTGTGAATATAATTGTGGATAATACGCTTTAGTACAGTGCTTTGTTAACAAAAATTGTGCATAATATGCTTTAGTACATTGCCTTGTTAACAAAAAATGTGCATGTTACGCTTTAGTACATTGCCTTGTTAACAAAATTTGTGCATAATACGTTTTGCTTTAACAAAAT
The DNA here is from genome assembly GCA_022606495.2 of Halesus radiatus. Classification (NCBI taxonomy): domain Eukaryota; kingdom Metazoa; phylum Arthropoda; class Insecta; order Trichoptera; family Limnephilidae; genus Halesus; species Halesus radiatus. The sequence goes on along the minus strand of JAHDVE020002320.1, from coordinate 53,051 downwards.
TTAAATACACGCATTATTCCCACCCAACTGCATTAATTGTACGAGTATATTATATTGCACTAAATTTCAGTTGAGTAATTTTCAATTTAGTTTTCTTAAACTGAACTCTGGAGAAATACTCTTTTCAATACCAGCAACAATCACATCTTCTCGTACGCTTGGACGGTGGTAGATTCCATTAGTCAGTATCAAAATTTAATGACGCAATATAAATAAGTATTTCCTGAGCATAAGCCCCGCGCTGTACATTATTAATCCTGCCTTATAATTCTATTCACGTGATGAAATTTGAATGCGTCATATATAATGTTAGCATATACAGTGAAGTTGGCTGTTTATTGCTGGCTTTCATTTACGGCCCGGCCAAGTGCCGTCCAATGGCCGCCTGTATGAGGAAGCTTTTATTCTCTTAACTCTAATTCCGGCTCCGTTAATAGTTTCTGGAACAGACTGGAAGTTTATTGGTACATTAATTATTATGCCGTGAAGCTAGGGATACTAAACTCGTTGGCGAATTCATAAAATTACAAGACGGGAATCGTTGGATATGGATTTTGTTTTCATGGATGCCTGACGAGGTTGTTAAGGAAATTTTGAAATAGATAGATTTCCAATAGGATACCGAATAGTTTTTCCGGGAAAGTTATGGAAGAGAACAATCGTTTGTATATATTTGATTAGGTTGAATGACAATATTCTACATACCTTTTTGACCAGAGATGACACGTTGAATATTCCTCTTTAAGGCAATGATGAAATAATGCAAGGAATTTGCCATGTCTTAACCTCATTGTGACAATATTCTTAAGACCCTTTTGACCAAAAATGACAAGATGAATACCAATGCTTAGAGCAATGATGAAATAATGTCAGGAATTAGCCTTGTCTTACCCAAACGAACAAACAACAGCGTAAAAACAAAAGTTTTTTTACAAGCTCTGAAAAATATTCCAAAAGTGCTTTGAACTATCGGATATCCTGAGAAGTAAAGTGAAATATAAGATGACGTTTTTATAATGTTTCGTTTTAGAATATTTCTCATTTAAAAGAAAATATTTTGATATTTTCCGTGTTAATTTTGAGCGTTATTGGATATTGATTTCACTGTAGAGTTTATTTGTGTAAACGACACGTTATTTTGTTAAATGTTTAAAAATAAATTCAAATTACTTGCTTCTAAATAACAGTAATAAAAAAAAAGTTTCGTAACACCCAAAAATAAAGGGTGAGAAAGCTCCCTCTCCGTTCACTTAAAAGTAACCGTTCTACATAACAATCATTGTAAGTAGGTAAAGGCCCATCAAATGATTATTAAAACGGAAGATCGGTTTTCGTCGTGGGCGATGGAAACTTTGCACGTTTTTCAATAGTCCGCGGAGCCATTAGGCGCCGAGGTGCTTCCTGAGGCACCGGACGGGTGCGGGCGTCGAGCGTCGGGACGCACGTCGGACGAGCGGCTGACGGCGCCGGATGGCCGACGGACGCGTCCTTTATCAGGCCGCTCCGAACACTTTCCTGAAAATTGTTTCTACGGATTAAGTCAGGATTTAAAAATAAAGTTTGGGAGCTCCGGAGGGAACGGGCACTCATAATTACTCCTTGCCGAGTACCGGTTGTTACATTCTCTCCTTTGTGAAACAATGTTTAAGACTGCGTAATCGGATGGACGAACTTGTTAAAGAAAGCTGAATTCTCCGCGTAGTATTCGCGGAATGTCAGAAACTTTTTGTTTGTTGCCGCGTCTCGTAACCCTTTTTTTATTTGACGTTGAATTGCCTAATTATTATTCTTTTATACAACTGAAGCATCAACCCCCGCCGCCTCGTCCCTCCCCCACCCCCGGGGCAGGCACTCAAGTACGAGGGTAGCTCCGTGTTAAGTAAATTTGCACATAATCGAATTAAGCTTTTTTTAACACTCGGGGCTGTTGAAAAATCCGTCAGGATTTATTGGCTTGTTAAAAGGGCTTAAAAAGCGGATAGAAAAATACGGCAAAAGTGTTTTAACAGGATATGACGGGTGCTATCTATCAGCGGGGCAAGGGTGAGAACGAAATGGCTCACTTACCGTTATTTAATTTATTTTTATTTTGTATTATTTAGTTCCGATACTTTTATTTTAAACAAATTCAATTACCATTATTTTTCATACGTTCATGTAGGCTCCTACTATACTTCTAAGTGTTCATCTTTGAATTGAGCTGCATAATCAACATTTTCAATAACATAAACCCCATTATATTATAATACATACAATGCTTTCAAATTAAATATATATGCATGTAAACTAAACGTAACAATACAGTATTGGTTCACGTTTAGAATTCTGCAAATGTGGCTTTCGTGCAGACTCTGATTTATTCATTGACCCTTTCGTGCTAAATGATGCTCATACGAGTACTATAGAGCTATTAGACTTGTTGAGTCTTTCCTTGAGTGTGCCTTGAGTTTTATTGCTGTGAGTGTGCCCTTCGGCATACATCATTGAAGCATTGCAATAGTAACTGAACCCAACTCATATCCTTTATACACATTGTAACTCGCTCATGGATACTAGTTGGCTTATAAATCTAATTATTACAATAAAACTAATAATATTTTGGAGACATTTTTCACAGTTTTTATGAAAAATCACGTCGAGGACGGCATACAAATATTTTTTATCACTAACAATAGACAATCTATTATTACAACACCAGGACTGAGCATCACAAACACTCGCTTGTACCTAGATTACATGAAGTTAGTAATAGGTAACATCTGCGTATCTATTTAACTGCACAAAAGGGGGAACAGAAAGGTTATACTATGATATCTTTTCAATCAATATTAATATAACTTAAGTTACTATATGTTTTATATGCACGCAAATCTTTTACTTTTATATCCTTCATGAACTTTTATTATTTATATACTGTCTGATGTCATTGTACGACCTAATGCCACATTTAATAGTTACCTTTTTAAATTATTTGTGCTATATTCTTATGTTTTTAGTTAACTGTGACATTTAATTACTGTTTATGGTATATTTATCCCGTTGATATTAAATAACTAAAAATAAAAAACGTATGCCTCTCAGATTGCATCCACTAGTTTGTCGATCTGTAATACCAAACTCCATGTATAATGCAATTGACCAATGAACGTGGTGTCGTATTAAAATATACATGTTATTAATTTTCTATACCGGCAGATAATATTATACAGGACGTGGTATTAAAGCTGTTTATTAGCGACATTTATATACAGTTTTGCATGCAGGGGACATATTATTGGAAAACACATGTTATTGGAGATAGGTACTATTTAATACTGTATTTATTTAAATTATTTTATATGTTCTGGTTCGTTTTTAGGAATGTGAGGAGATTTTAATAGAATTTATCTTCCTGAATATGATTCGCTCTCGATAAGAAACGGATTGATGTGTGAGGCTTCGAATAATATTTAAAATATAAGATCAGTTTAATTAAGCTATACAAGCAATGCAACAGTGGTACTCACAAGTTCATTGAATATACCGCTGGACTTATTATGGATCTTAGTTCCGGTGGAGTTTATTCCAAGCCTTAGATCACAAATTGAATTTACATTATTTCAGGAGAATCGAACTATTTTTTTCTGTGTAGAAGCGGCGGGGAAGAAAATAATTTTCTTTTACGCTCTCATCTGCTTCGGAATACCGCCTAAGCCTTTCCATTAAGGCCATCCACCGGCTAAATTTTTAACGAAATCACGCGCTCCTTATGCAGGTGGCGACAAGGTTGAAAATCCCGCTGTACATCGGCCGCATGTTTCGATTTCGGCAAAAAAAACATCACCAAAATGCGTGTTTTATTCTATTCTGTAAAGCTCAGACATAATTATTAAATTGTTTTACGGTCATATTCTAAAAAAACTTAATTTATCACAATGAACAATACTAAAATATGGGAAAAAGAGTTCATGAGTAGGAGATTTTGCGCTTTAAACATTTTTTTAGTGTCTCATACTTTATTTTTTTCTAAGCTTATAAAAAGACATACCAAAAAAATGGACGGTTAAATAAAAGGCTAAGGTGTGATCTACTTGCAGTATTTAATTCAATTACGTATGATATTTCTAGGCCAACAAATTCTCAAACCGAAAACACACGATTTTGCATTACTTCCCATTGTATCGCCTTAAGATATCTAACCTTTTCCTGTGCGGCCAAATTTCACTTTACCTTTTATTCAAACATCGTCTTCCACCTCGGCACGCGCTCTACGTACCGCTCCAACTTCAAATTCAAAGCATTCTCGCAACCATATGTGAAGAGATAGGTACCCGACATTTCCAAGGACTTTTTCCTCAATGTCCGCCCCGAACCGCTCGACCGCTTACATATTCCGTCCGCGCTCCCAAGTCTCCCGAATATCTTTTGTGTCGGTAACAAACCCATGAATTAGGAAATAAATTTCCGGCATCTCGCGAAGGGTGCCGCATGCGAATTAGCATACATTTTATTTTACGTATTCACATATTTGGGCTCTTAAAGAAAAGCCAACTATGTCTGTTTGCATAGCTAGTGATGCGGTCGATCCGGCTGTAATCCGTGCCCCGCTGGAACCTGAGGAATTTTTACGGGAATATCGGAGCGGTATGAGAGGTATTTTGTACCTGCATGCTTCAATGACGGAATACTTCCAACAGTTTTATGATCGGTACTCGGTATATGCTTGCGAGCTAGCGAGTGCGGTTGAAATTAACGGTTAAGCGGCTTGGTTTTGTGGAAAAGTGAGTTTTATTTAGGTAACGTGTTCAAAGTATCTAAATCTTAGTCACATCTAAAGAAGTGTCCTACAATGGAGAAGATACTTGGTATAACTTTTATACATTTTTAAATTTAGTTTTTCTAAAGAAAAACAAATATTCCTGGGTTACGAATAACCTGAAAATAAATTTAAAAAATCTCTTACTACCATCACATTAAGAGGAAGATGTTACTTATCTCGTAATGGAGCCCATGGATCCGATGGAACCAGACGCGCAGCCAACTCAGCCACTGACAGTTCAGAATATAAAAATGTTTAAAAAATATATTGTCCTCTACAGAAGGGGAAACTTTAACAATTAAGACAAAGGTCTCTAACTTAATATGGTCTTAGGGATATGGCGTTATATTCACCTCGCATATTTTAAAAAGCAAACAAGCCATCTTCTATCATGTCATGGAAAATAGTGGTGTTATTGGAAATACTTTAACTTGATTTATATTTTTCTCCTCTTTATATATCTTATATTGTGTTACGTGTTTTATAACTTAATGGTGTTAATAGAAATGTTATAACATGTTTTTTTTTCTTCTCTTTATGTGTGTTATATTATGCTTAATGTTCTATTTCCGTTTTTTATTTTTATTATTTATCATCTCTATTAAGTGATAAATGATAACCAAAACAAGAACTATGCATCTTTTGAACATGTTAAACTTGATTATTAACACGTACGTACTTCATAATGTTGAAAATATGATTAATAATATAATTAACATTAATACTCTGTAAATTTTTGAAAACAGTAAATAAATTAAGATCTAAATATCCCCTTTACTTAAACTATTTTTAGCCCTCCGCGTGATTTCTGCTGTGCTGTATGGTGCTTCGATACTATGTTAATTTAACTGATAGGAGTTTGACATGATTCCATTTTTGGTTCCATAAAATTCAATGCCTCGATAGAAAATCATCATCAAAAGTGTGCTCAAACACGAGCTAAAGGGAAGTAGCGATTACGGGTGTTGTACTATAAAATAAGAAAATTCGAAATTCGTTGAAGGTAAATTAAGGTAAATTATAAATCGTCGAAGTAAAATCATTCAAAACGCACTATGTAACCATGACAGAAAATTCTGTGATTATTAAAACAGAAAGTATGAAAACTAAAAAACGTACACAAATTTTTCGATTCATTTCACTTCCGTGGGTGGTATTCAAAAAGCGCTCTTCATTTCCCTAAACAGGAGCACCTACTCGGTTGTAAGGTATTCAGAGCGAGGAAAGGCAAGGGTGTAGTATGTGGGGTGGTGGACGGTGCTCAAAATTAGATTGACCTCTCGGCCCGGCCCCCCGTGCATAGCTGATTGTATGGTACCCCACCAGGGCAGTATCCATGCGAGAAAAGTGGAGCCAATGCGCTTCAGAATTCCCAAGTATGTATGCCAACCAACAAACACCCCAGAGGAGATCTTTTGATTACGGTGGATATCTACTGCAAGTGAACCGAAGATTTTAATATCTAAGAGTGTTTGACTAGACTGGTACAAAAATAAGAAAAAAATTGCATGAACTCTTCTTCAATAAATGCAAAATCACTTGCATAAGAAATGTTTTGATTATACCACTATTTAATACAGAAATATTAACATGTTTCGGAAGCGAAGCTTCCCTCATCAGAATACACGGTTTACTGAGAATTATGACAAGAATCGACAAACAATAAAAATAGAAAAATAATAACGTAGAAATCGACAAATTACAAACATAAACAAAACATAACAATAACTTATGAGAGTAAGTAAGTCGTTAAAAATGTTAAAATAATTGTTTTTTTTTTAATTGTTACAATATTTCTTTTTTTTTTTGGATATACATATTTTTAAAAATGTTATTTAATAGTGGTTTAAACAAAACATTTTATAGTTTCTTGTTTACGTATAAATTAATAACATCAATATTTATCATAACATCTAAATCAAAAATTCTGACTGTACACTCTGTCTTTTCCATAATGTAAACCACCAACTCCGTAACATTGTCATGTAAAGCATTTTCAAATATATTTTTCATGTGACACTTTTACTTTTTACGTAATAGCAAAATGTACTCTTCGCTTCTCTACACAAGTACTGCTTGAAAGAGAAGTGTAGTATTGAAATTAATAAAATTAATAATGACGCCACAAAGTGAATACCAATTTTTTGAATAAATTTTAGAAACAAATTGTATTTATTTTCAATAAAAATTAAAAATATTTTTATATTATTTTTTATTTTAAATACGCCAGCAGCCAGTGAGACTATTGCATTTGAACTAGGGGATTTTTTAGGGGGTGTAAGGAGATAGGTTAGAGAATGGTCCTCACAATATGAATCTTTTCGTTTTTAATAGTAGTCTCTCACTAAAATGACATTGACGGCCGTTGTTCGCAATCCTATCGAGCAACTGTTAAGCCTCAATTTCGCCTGAATGGCGCTCATATGAACTACTACTACTTTTCAACGAGAACTCTCTATCAAATAACAATCAAGTTAGGAGATTGAAACAACTGGATTAAACTCTGCTCAGCAAAGGACTAATTGTGAAAAGTTCTAACAGAGTTGACACTTCGGTTAGCGCACTATCTTTTGTATTGCGTAATGTCGATTTTATTATCCTTTTTATTATTAAATTAATAATGACGATTTTGAGATAGTCTATTATAGCGGAATGCTACGTTTTGTTTTGTTTTTGTTGTCCGTGTTGGTTTCGTGAAAACGCACAGAGAGGAAACATCAAATATACTTGGCAAAAATGAAGCTAACACTTTATTTTAAAACAAATCTTTAGCACATGCATTCGTTTAAAAATGTAAACGGTTGGTTTGCGTATTACGGTATTTAAAACAACTTGCGTGTATTCATAATAAATTCAATTCTAACTAATTAATGTTATTTACCATTATCTTTTAAAAACTTTGATTGTCATTCTATTCTCTGGGGTAGGCGCATTTAAAATTGCTGGGAACAGGCGAATATAGCGTTGCTCAACAGACCACTTGGCTGATCGGTACCTCAGAAAAATCAATCGATAAGTTGAAAACAACGGCCATGAGAGTATGTTCCATGCTGAAAGAGGTACAAATACAATGTTCTTACTATATTGAATACATTTTAATTGCGTTACATTACGTATTTGAAGCATTCAAGTAATATACTCTGTTCATCACCAACGGTTAACATTTTTTATTTGACCATACCATATTTATGTGCCCCTTGAATGATCCGAGGAAGTTACGTCTCTGCTCCGGAAGTCGTCACATGTTCTAGGTACGTAGATAGGGTTAGGTGGATACAATATTAATCAGTGATCAAACTATTAAATTTAGTCGTCGGTACCAAAATAGTACAAGTATCAAATAAGGTAGGTATTTCGTGTGAGATACCTCAGTCTGAAATCGGTATTTCACGTGCCTATCCAAGACCCGGCAAGTAATTCCTATTAACTCACACCGTACTTACACATAAGTGAATACTCGTATAATATATGTATGTGTCTTTTAACTCGCTCGAACGATTCTAATATCAAAATCGGACGGAGGGCGGCGGCGGTAGGAAATTATTTATCGAAGGAGCAAAACTTCGCGCGGGATATAAATATGTAAGTGGGCGGAGAACACATACAAACTTGCACATTCGAATAAGGTTGACATAAACATAAAGATGGCCGTTACGATGGGGTAGATTATTCAAATATTAATACGGTTAGTATACTTTTCAAACAGTTACCTAGTTTGAATTTTACTCGCGAACAAGTGGGTGTAATGTGAATATTTCACATCGGATTGTTTTTAAACCTACTACCTTCAAAGTATACTTGGTAAGACAGGTTCATTTCAAGTTTCTTTGTTTTTTTTTAAGAAAGACAAACATTCTCGGGACAATATTGGAACATCTCCTACTACCAACATTATAAGCGTAAGATGTCGATTGTGCTTGTGAATTGAACCCACGATGCCTTAATAGAAACCCGACGCATTTGTTAGCTCAATCATCGACCGGTTGAACTGATACTATTTACGATGTTTTGAAGAAAATCTATCATTTTATTATAAATATGGTTTTAAAGTACGTATTTAATACATTTCATGCACAAAATATTATCTTGTAGATTTTCAGAATGTGTACTACTCTTCTGTTTGAAGCATTTGCTCGTGTACAGATCAGGAGTGTACATCACTAAGATAATTTATCAATATTTAAAAAGAAAAAAAATAGAAATTAATAATGTCGTTATGTAGATCACAATTTTTTTAATAAAAACAATATTATTCATGTTGTGGACAATAGATAAAGCAGATTAAATTAAACTGAAGTAAGTTTGAAAATAGCCTTAAACGTCGAAACAGCTGTCACAATAATAACAACTAAAAATACTTGCAGAATTTAATAATAACATTATTAAATTTGATTTACATTAAATTAAAAAAAAAATTAAATGAAGTTCTACGAATTAAACACAAAAACAATTAATGAAGTAATGTGTTTATTTAGAAAAATGTTTAATAAAATAAATTCTGGTGGTTGCTTCACCACAGTTTTACAAGACCTCTGAAAGGAGAAATGAGTGTCATCCATATTTTCGTAAAATTTAAAGAGATTTAAACACAGCCTTTATACCGAACACGATCGAAACCATCTTCGGAATATAACCTTATAACTGGTATTAATACGATCATTCCATTGAATATACAACCTTTTTACCTTGCCTTGAGTGTCACCTTACCTTAAAAAATATATATGAACCTTCACTAAATCAACAAATATGCTTTTCTCTTTCGAGCCAACTATGTTTTTTTTTGTACACGTTCTATCAGCTATTTCATTTACGGGCTTTGATTTTTTTCATGGAAACTGTAAGAAATTGGAAAATCTACCAATGTCTTTTTGTTCCCGATATGATTTTTAAATATAAATGCAGATTACCATTTAGAATTTGGCATTATTTTTATTATCATTTCATGGGTACGAAATCAACTTAAAACGTATTAAATAAGTTCCTACTCACCTTTAACAATGTATTATTTTACATGCCCTTTTTCATACAAGATATTACCAGGTGTTTTCAATTTGTTTGAGATCTGTATTTTAATGAGAAATAGGAATGTCCTATTTTTTTTCTATAAAATAAACTTTACTTTATTTTAATTGAACACATTAAATATTTAACACAGAAAATTATAAACGTAAAATCATAAAATCAACCGTATATTAGGCTATGCATATTCCGTCTAGTCCTGCGAACGCCAATGTACAAATGTTCTGAGCAGACGTGGAGAGTATTTACAAATACTATTTGCTAGTAAAAGCTCTCGGAACTTTCTCATGGTGAAAGACAAATATCGCTTCCGTTAGTGATAATACACGGAGATATAAATCAAATTTTAATACTCAATTACAGTAATGGAATGGCTCCATACACGTTAGACTAACCTGGGTATAATATCGCCGCTTTGTGCTTTAGTTTTAGGTTTGCACATGAACTTACCTCCCCATGCATTACAAACTGTTCGTGTCATGTGAAAATTATATCTCAATGGTGGAATTATAGCAGATATAAATTTATTTCATGTGCTGGTAATAATTTACCACGCTGAAATATAGAAAGATAACTACATTTTCCTGTATTATAGAAAGAAAAAAAAAGGAACTTTACTAATCTTTCTGACTTTTTAATATGTTAACTCTTCTTAAGAGGAACGGCTGCGCTGCATATTTCATACATAACTTAAGTTAGGATTTGAGGTGAAAATACCCATTCAAACTGAATTATATATATAATTTAAATAAAGGTTTAGAAAATATTTAGTGCGGATGAGAAGTATTTTATTTGTTTTAAATTGTGAAGTATATTGCATGAAAACAAAAAAAAATAATTTCATAATTTTAGAGGAAACTTAGAAAATTATTTGCGGGTTTATTGTATTTAAAAAAATGATCACATTTGCTATGTAAATATGATTACATATAAAAAATAAAAATAAAATAAAAAAAACATTTATCTGGCAAATTTGTATTCCAACGTAAAATTTATTATTTTATTTTAATATATTTAAAAAAAAATTATATTTTATTATATTTAAAAAAAAATTATATTTTATTATATTTTCAAAGTAGATGTAGTAAAACTTTTTTTTTAAATCACCAAATAATTAAATGTGCCTCTGAAATCGCGGAAAATCAATTACTTTAAAGACCTATATTTCATAATGTAAAACAAAAATAAATTAATTACTTCTAATCCGTACTAGATATTTACTATACTTTTGGATAAAAAACCATTAGGTTTAGTTGAGTATTTGGCCTGAAATCCAAAATTAAGTTTTTTATGAAACAGGCCGCGCTGCCGTTCCTCTTAACATGTTTGATGTTATTAGTATTTTTATTTGCCGTTTGACGTTTTACTTCTATGTGTTACTAACCACAGGGACGAAAACAAAGTAGGTATAGAGTGTTGCGATGTGAAATGTAAAAATAAATTTCATTTATAATTTCTTCAGACGATTGGTAACTTTGTGGCGTCATTATTAATTAAATAATCAAACACATACTTTGTTTTTATAAAAGCGGTGTAAACAAAGTATATTTTTAATTATTTATTTAATAAATATGATTATTTATCACGAATGGGATGATAGCAGTTATTACATAATTTTTATATCATAACGATCTCTGAGGCGAATGTGTCGAAAAACCATCTATGATCGTGTGAAAAATATTGATATTCGTAAGGAATGCAAGGCTGATGTAAGCGTAATTAGTAAGATTAAGAAAGGTGCGCTTAGATGGTTTGGGCATGTAGAGCGAATGAACGAATAAAGGAGTGTAAGAAGAATATATGACGCGAATATGAATGGAAGAAGAAGCCGGGGACGGCAGAGGAAGACATGGCACAATCAAGTAAATCAAATACTCTAGTCCGGCCATGCCAGAAGTCGAAAGAATGGAAGAGAATGTATGAGACGATGTATGAATATGAATGAAGCAAGACGTGTATGCCTAGATCGAGTTGTTTGGCGGTCAGTCCTTTCTGCCTGCCCCTGCGGGGAAACGGCGTGATGGTTAGTTAGGTAGTTAGTTAAATAATAACTATTTTATGCACTTAGTACCTATATGTAATTTTTTTATGTGGTTATGATTGGAAACCGGACAATTTGGCACAGTGATAAATCGGCGCACTTTTGAACAGTCATATAAAGTCATGAAATTTTTTTTTTAAAAAGCTTGGTCTTGGTTAGATTAGATGAGGTATTAAGACTAGTTTTTTATCATACTTTTAATGACTTTATATCTTTTTTCAAGTGTGTCGAAATGGAACCATTATCAGATTATATCAAAATATATGAAAATACAATAACTTTGCTCATATATCTATCAAATATATTACTTGCATGCGTAAGTAATTCATTTCAGGAATTACTTCAGTCCGTTCAGGTGTATTTTTCAGTAGTATCGGCGGAAAGATGTAAAAATATTCCGTACAATACCAAATACCCTTGGAAACTTCCCCTGTAGAAACTGTGTGAATTATTTACATGCTCTAGGTGAGACCTTTACATTATTCTGTGATCGTAATAGTTACTTTTAGAGATAAAACTATAGAACCATCATACGCCGATCAATTATCACAACTATAACAGACTCGTGGACAATGCGCTAGAGTAAAGTAACACGAAGTTACTTGGGTATTACGTATGTCTCTGGATAAATCGACGTTAAAACTTCGGACATAGAATATCGCCACGTCCCATCACCGTGGTATTATTGGTAATCTCGCAGTACCTTATCACTCCATCGCCGGCTCAGCTCAGTCTCCCATCTCGCCGGACCAAACGCCATCATCTCCGTAATAATGGAGTGGCCAGGACCACCGCAACTGGTGATTGCAATCTTGTCCGGAGAGCGGAGAGGTGTGGGAACACTTCGCAAGGCGCTCTGTCCAAGAACACTTTGAGATGAAGCCTTGAGTCTTGATTAAACTCGAAATACACTCAATAATATCAAAATGCTTATTTTGTGTACATAAGGATTCTGGGATACTATTTGTAAAAAAATTCTTAAAAAATTTATCAATTTGCTTATTGTACTTTTAATTGAAGACTTTTTGCCATTGCAATTTTTTCTCGGTCAGCTATTGTAAAAATCCACCACCTCTGTAAAATCCAAAGCATAGCAATAAATATAGGTTTTTTTCCGAAGAGCTCTTTTCATGAAATTTGACTATAATTGCGCTTTTCAAACTTTGAAAACATCTTAAACTTTTACTAATAAGCGTATTTTCGGTCATACGGAGCGATTTCAATGCTGCTATGTGCCGTGGCGAGCGACTTTTTCGAGCCGCTAGCAGTACTAGAACTCGCTTGTAATTGCAGCCAATATCTTGTCACATAAAGCGATTTCGACGCTATTTTTCAAGTAGCAGCATCGAAATCGCTCCGTGTGACCGAGGCTTTTTAGTGCCTAATTATCTTTTATACTCCTAAATACTTAACATTATGGATGTAAATGAGCAGAAAATTTGTATGAACGTATTTGAAATTATTTTTGACTACCATGATAATATTATATTAACGAGTTCGTTATGGTTTTCCTTTTCCAACTATGAGTGGTTCATTTTTGTGTGCAGAAATGTGTTAAGAATTACATATTATTATTTGGAATGGTACTTACACGATGTTATTGCTGAATTTGTTCGTGAGACAAATTAAATATTTAGTTGTTGTATTTCATGAAGGCTATCTATTTTACCTATGTACCTATTTTGATGTGTTTGCACCTGTATCACTATTGTAATTTGAATTTTATAAGGCGCATACACAAAATATTAAATAAATAAATAATAATAAGAGTTAATTTCTATAAAAGCCATGGTTATAGAAGTAAGATTACTTTCCTCCCTGCTTTAACACAAAGGATTATGACAAAATTTATAAATTCATTGCTCACCTGCAGGGAGATTTCAATAATAAAAAAAATCAGCATAATACGAGGTCAACGAAAAACGTTTTAAAGAAATCATATACAGATTTAATTGTTTTCGTCATATCAGGAATAAATGTGTATGTACTAAATAATGTTAATCATTTGCAAGTGTGGGTATTCCAACAAAGTTGGGAAGGTATATTAGTTTGCTTGTACCGTGAATTCACGATATATTCACTACAAACTATCTGCTGCAAAAGCGTTTTACTATCTATGTATGTCTATGCGAACCTTCTTCCCAGTTCCAATAGCAATCGTTGCATGGCAACTGTAATTATTGAGCACCGATTAATTTTCTCCGCCTTATTCCCCGCCCTGTCTTGTCGGGCTAAGGCTGAAGGTGGTTGCAGGGGATGTAGGTAGGAGGCGGTAGGGTGTGGGGAGGCGCGGGTGGCAAACCGGAATGAATCTGTCCATTGCAGACGATGCCGCATGTTCCCCGACTTGTTAAAACTGCATCTCAGCGGAGAACTTGCCAGAAAAAGGGATGGGCCTGTGGGCTGTTGGCTGTGGACTGATGTGAAGGGAAATGGGAAATTATGGCGATAACCGCATCTCTATTTATAAAGTACAAACTAAGATCTTTGTTTTTCACAGTTCTACTTTAAAATAATGGTAAATCAAATCACAAACATTTTCTGACTAAGCATTCTCTTTACACGGTAAATGTTACGTATTTCAAAATAAAACCAATTGATAAAATCTATATTGTTATCAAATAAATAATGTATGAATATTTCTTATAATCAAACTAAATGTACTCAGTTTTGTAAAACTCATTTAAAATATAAATGTTAAAAAAAAAATATTTTTTTTTTTTCAAATACGCAGGGTGATGGGATGTCTAATGCAGATGTTCTTAAATGAATTTATTTAATACCAACTGTAAAAAAAATCCCCTAGACAATAATTACATGTCACAGTTAACAACAACCATAAGAAAATAATATGAAATATCATTATGCTATCCTAGTAAAATGTAAAAGAGTTCGATTAAGTGCGAATCATACAGCAATAACTAATTTTAAAAAAAAACTAGTTATCGACGTGCATATTGGTAGTTAGTATTGATTCAATCAATTTGTTATATATGCAGATTCCTTTTGTTAAATATTGTCAATTAAATTTATTCGTATCTACTATTCATAACACACTTAGATAGATTGACGAAAAACAATAATTCCAAAACTTAAAACACATCGTTTCAGACAATCGTATCCATAAATTGAAGAAATTCACCTGTAAATTACTTAGCTAGGCTAGCCGGTTAGTACTTACCTAAAGTCATTAAATAAATAAATAAAAATAATAAAAAATTTAATTAAAAATTCAGGCATCGGTGCGCAAATGCGTCCACAGCCCGCAACACTGTAAATAACCAAAGTGTAAAATAAATATTAAAAAAAACGTTAATATTTATTAAAAGCTTCTTACCGTTTTTAAGGTAATTTTATAAATATTTTCGAGTCCTAAAATTAATTTTATGAATACTTTCCAGTCCTAAAAATTAATATCAATAATTCAATAAATACCACCTCTTCTTGTGCCACCAATCATCTAATAAATCTAACATCAATAGAAAAAGAGAAACAAATAACCATGTAAAACTATCATCTCTATAAATATTTTTTTCTAAAACTGTGTTCATCTGAAGCGACCTGCCAGGTAAGTATGTTTTTCTGTATCTGTCTGTACATAATTAGTTAAGAAATATTTGTACAGCGTCCTTGAGGTGATTTTTCACAAAAACGGCGCTATAGAAGTCATCCAACTATTATTATTATTACGCCACGCATAACTAGAGTATTTGATTCCTTAGAACATGCAATCTGCCTAGCTGGGAACTAATATCAACTTTACATGACATAATAACACTAGCACACATTTGAATTATTTTCAGTCTAAACGGCCTCCATGGTTGAGGGGTAAGGCTCTCGACTACGAATCCGAAGGTCGCGGGTTCAAATCCCGGCGTGCGCAAGTAAATTTTATTTAATTAATTTGTGCTGTTTCACAATTAATTAATTAAAAAATAATATGTATTATATTTCCGAACGTTCCAGAGTGGAAGATACTCTCAGTATCCCCTGGTGAAAGACCACCATTCAGAATTGAAACGTTACTTGAAATAGCTTTTAGCTGTTTTGGTGACCAGATCTGAATAGCCAGGTATTTTCCTACATCCCTCTTCCCCTTCTCCTTCCCCTCGCTAATGCCTTTAGCCTCAAAACATTCCTCAATTGGAAATGCCATAGTCTCACTGGCTCTCGACAGTTGGGAGCAGTTGGGACTCTTGTGGGGTATTCATAAAAAAAGTCGTTTAAATATTCTCATTTGGCAATAGTTATTATAGAATATTATTTTGTTATTCTATAATAAATAAATAATTCAAATGCCATCTCAAAAAATGGTATTAAACTATTACGTGTGTTGGCTCATTAAAGTTGTTATTGTTTATCGGTTGTCCGACCTCCTCTTAAAAGCCAAGGAAAGCAAATTCAAAGAAGGTTAAAATCACTTTATGTATCTACACTCTTCACCTCTCCTAACCGACCCTTTGACTTCCACCATCTTCACCGCTCCCTCACGACTCCTCCACCCACCCCCTGCCATTACCAAACACTCAAACCGGATTAGTGAGGTACCACTCTACATTTTGCCTTCAGGATCGACTTTAAGCCATGTGTAATTAACATCCTAGGATAATAAAAACACATTATCTTGGAGTAAAGGAGCAATTTACAAAATAAACTATTGGCATTTTGGTACAGTGGAAATATTTTAAACAGATTCTTGCTTGTGTAGTGGTATACTGTATAGTAGAATTGTTGAGAATTTTAACCACTATAACGAAATACATTCAACCTTTAAAATTATTTGCCTTTATTCATATTTGGAAAACTCCCCTGAAATTTAACACAACCAATGTTAATTTACAAAAAATGTATTATAATTTTTTGTTATCATCAGTATCTATATATGAACTAACGATTTCTGTGTATGAACATTGGAAGATCACTTTGACAATAAAGGTAAGTTTCCTTTGATATACGAGTTAGATTAACATGTAATCTATTTCTTGTGAATTTATACACATACATATTATTAGCTGCATGCTGTGGCTACCGTAATACTGTTTTTTTCTGTTTTACGCTTAAATCTACACCTTAAACATTTCTTTAATGCGTAACCAAAAACATTAAAACTAGTTTAAAATTTGAAATATTTGAAAATCTCCTACTCCCACCACAGTAAATAGAAGATGTTGCGTATGTCGTGATGGAGGACTTAGCCAGCCGAGGAATTGAACTTACGACGCTTGGATGAGACCCGCGATGCCAACTAAGCCACTGACCGGTCAGTACCTGGATACTTATGCTCCATAAGCGTATTCCGATAAAACAACAATGTTTAATGCTGTTTGAAAAAAAAATATATTCGTTTTTTTTAGCAAAAAAAAATCATAATAGTTCCAGCAATCATTTTCAGTACTGCAGGCAAAATCAGTTTGTGTGTGGTTATTTTATTACTACAAAAATTTATCTCCATACTGTTTATCTGTTGCATTCATACCTGTCAATCTGCTATTATAATATCTGTGGCGTTTCGAAAAGGAGAGACGAGTCAATATTACTTAACTTTACAGAGGAGTCGGTTTTCCATTCTAGATTTATTTGTCAGTAAAGAATAACATATTTTTTAAATAATAATAATTGGATTACTTCTATAGCGCCGTTTTCGTGGAAAAATCACCTCAAGGGCGCTTTAAAAATAATTTATGTAACATATCACTTGGACGTATAACTAACACCCCACAGATAAAATTTATTACCAATTTAATCATTCAATCTTGGCATTTCTCGACCCACAGAATACAGCCATTATTTAAATTGTTTCTTTTTTCTTTGTAAATATTTAAAAAAAAAAAGTTTTTGCTAGCAGAGATAATTTAAATTACGAAATTAATAAGAAATGTATTGTATAAACCACTATTTAATACATAAATATTATATTTTAACTAGAGTTAAGGAGCACCTAAGATTTTTAAGAAATAATAATAATATTATTATTACTATAATTAATAATAAGGACTTTGTTTACACCACTGTTTTTAATACATAAATATCTACATGTTTCAGAAACAAGGCTTCCCTCATCGGGATAAGCAATATACCAACATACAACTACAATAACAAGTATACACAAATAATTAACAAATAGACAAATTACAAACATAATCAAAAATAATAAATAAGTGTCGAAAGAAGATAAGTAAATAATTAAAAATGTAAAAATATTTGAAAGGTTATTACAAATTTAAATTATTAAATAATACGTTTTTCGACGAACGTAATTTTGTTTAGTTTTGAGATTTATCCTGATGAAACTTGAGATAAGCGAAACTGATTGGTGATACTAACTAACTAACTAACTAACCATCACGCCGTTTCTCGGCAGGGGTAGGAAGAGAGGACGGACCGCCAAACAACTCGATCTTGGCATACACTTCTTGCTTCATTCACATTCATACAACGCCTCATACATTCTCTTCTGTTGTTCCGACTTCTGACATGGCCCGACTCGAGTATTTGATTCACTTGATCGTGCCATGTCTTCCTCGGGCGTCCCCGGCTTCTTCTTCCATTCACATTCGCGTCATATATTCTCCTTACACTCCTTTCTTCGTTCATTCGCTCTACATGCCCAAACCATCTAAGCGACCCTTTCTTAATCTTGCTCACTACGCTTACATCAGCCTTGCATTCTTTACGAATCTCAACATTTTTCACTCGATCATACATGGTTTTACCACACATTCGTCTCAGAGATCTCATTTCTATAGCATTCAGTCTACTTTCATCCTTCCTCTGCCAGTTCCATGCCTCGCTGCCATACATCAAGGTTGGTGATAATTTTAAAAATTAATAAGTTATATAAAACAAAGTGTTCGTTCTATTTAATAAATATTTAAAACCACAAAGTAATTGATTTCTACGAAAAAGAGAAAAAAGATTTTTTTTTAAAAATGACCCCACAAAGTGATTTTGCATTTAATAAAACAAAAAATGTGTTGTCTTTAAGTGCGTGTTAATTTATGTATATCAACACCTAATATCTCGGAACATATTTTATGTAGTGGACTTGTCTCTCTTTTCCACGTAGAAAAAAGAATTTCTTTTTTTTTTACATACTTAATTCTATATCGTATTTTTACTGGCTCCTCTCCCTTACCCAAAACACCACAGATATATTAAATCATTTTACAAATGTGGAATGTAAGTGAAGAAAATTTAAGCACTATGAGTAAAATATGTCCGCTTTAAGCGTCATTACAAAAAGTATCCTTTTAAAAACATCCAGATATAAAATCTCGTTACCCTAATATAACACCTTTTACAAATTGTACCGAGTTAGCGTTACTCGCAACAGACAAATGAATATAACGATCTACCTAATGTCTATTGGTCAATCCTCCCCAATCAATTTGTCCCCCGCTGTCCCCGTGGCTCCTAGCCTAGCTCCTAAGCTCTTAGCCCTATGTCCCCGAGATGACCACAGCAGATAATCGTCGCTGTAAAGGATTTAAGCCTCCGATATAAATTTGTAGCGGAACATAACTCAGGCCGTAGCATCTGGCCGGTTTTCGGTTATGACCCTTAAATCTCAAAGGGTCCGCCCAAGAAAGGGAAGCCCCCTGGGTCCCCCTAAACGCGATCTAATTAGGAAATAGTTTCACTTCTTGATTTATAGATTAAGTTGTTCTGAATCAATATCCAGCCCGCTGTGAACCGTCACGTTAACGGGTCCGTGAAGGGTTACGCCACTGGAATATTGATCATATTAATCTAAAAATAACACCTTTCTGCGATAACCTTGAAATAATTAAGAATAATTAATTAAGGTTCCCGGTAAGATAAATTTTTATTCTAACGCACTCTGTGACACCAATTCAATGCGGCTGACCGCTCAATAATTTTCGTTGACCCAAACACAAACTTGACCGCTTTAGTGCTATGCTTATTTTGCAAGTATGTATGTAAATTGCTACATATATCCTGTGTTTTTAAATAAAAAAGTATGAATTCAATAAAAATGTAATAACTGGGAAAAATATCAATCAATTTTAATTATCTTAAATGAAATTATACAAGTAAAGAATGAAATTTTAAGAATTTTATAGTTCTAATAAAAAAAACTACACATTTACAACTACAAAAAATATTTAAAAATATAAGATTGTTTCACTTCACAATCGTGTTTTTGAAAATGAATCCGACGATTCACTTTCTATTGGCAATATTTTATTGCGATGTACAATAATGTCACTTTCGTCATCACTGTCTTCATTTATGGGAACAAAAGACTTGTCGTCCGTAGTGCCGCTGTCATTTGATATATTACGATCATCCGCAATAGAACTCATTTTCGACATGGTGAAAATTGTCGATTCACTTTAGGGTGTATTTATTTTAACAGGATAAATACTAAATACAGTTATCAAGACACGCGCCAACCGCAATATACCACGGTCAAATTGAACACGTGCCCTCCTGAGAACGACAAAAACCCCACACGCTGAAAATTACAGCGCTATAGCGCTGCCTCGCAATTGACTTAATTGAAGCTTACATCGCGACGGCACTGGGCTGCACTCTAACGGTTAAGATTGTGTGTTCACATTCGGCAATGATGCTCTTGCGAAACGTCGCTGAGAAACAGCCTTTCGCAAGGTTTACGCCTTTTTAGCGTGAAAGGTACAAAAAGTTTAACCTTTCAATCATATAATAATTAAATAACATTCTAATAATTTTTGAAATTTTTCAAAACAAGTTTGCAAGATGCTGTACGCAATCAATGCATATGTGTGAGTAATGTATTCAGGTAAACTCTGGTTGCGATACTAATAAGATTTCTCTTCTCTCTCAAGAATGCTATTAATTATTTTTCGATTTCTACCTGTCATGCACATGTTTAATAAACGATTGAGGTCAGCCAATAACGCATCGCAGATATTTATAATCGATACCTATTACGAGGCTCCACGTGTATTCGATTTAATTTATACCAAAATATTAATGGATATCGCAACAAGATAGCTTAACGGCCATTATTTCCTAAATATATCAAACAATTTCGTACCTTCCGTTAATAATTCGTACTGAATAATAAATGAGGCCCGATAATGTTGTACAAGACAAGATGGCTCGTGTAAATCCAGAGAGCATTTATTTACCAAAATTCTCGCCAGCTCCTCCAATAAATTTAATCGGGTTGTAATTCTGCAATTTACCATCTGGTGGCTTATTGTTTTGTCAGAATGTAGCCATAAGGTAGTGTCCCCTCGGTCGCCGTCTTACAAATCCTCCTCGATTGTACAGCATTTCTACTATGGGATAATTAAAATATCAACATTCTTACACAATCTTCCACCCAACAATACTGGGAAAAGATTTTACTGTAAAACGTGATTTATTTACTCTTATATATCTATAACATACTCGTGTTTAAGTTAATACAAAAAACCAACTCTTCTTTTGCAACCAATCTTCTAATAAAGGTAATATCAATAGAAAACAAGGATAAAGTTAATTCACTTAATTCAATTAATTCATTTAATTCAATTAATTCAATGAATTCAATTAAATCAATGAAAACAATTAATTCAATTAATTCAATTAATTCAATTAAATCAATGAATTCAATTAATTCAATGAATTCAATTAATACAATGAATTCAATTTATTCGATGAATTCCATTCAACTAATTCAATTAATTAAATTAATTCGATTAATTCAATTAATTCAATTAATTTAATTAATTCAATTAATTCAATTAATTCAATGAATTCATTCAATTCAATGACTTCAATTCAATCAATTCAATTAATGCAATTAATTCAATAATTCAATTAATTCAATAATTCAATTATTTAAATTAGCTCGATTAATTCCATTAATTCAATTAATTCAATTAATTCAATTAATTCAATGAATTCAATTAATTCTATGAATTCAATTCAATCAATTCAATTAATGCAATTAATTCAATAATTCAATTAATTCAATAATTCAATTATTTAAATTAATTCGATTAATTCCATTAATTCAAAGAATTCATTTTATTCAGTGAATTCAATTCAATCAATTCATTTAATGCAATTAATTCAATAATTCAATTATTTAAATTAATTCGATTAATTCCATTAATTCAATTAATTCAATTAATTCAATTTATTCAATTAATTCAATTAATTCAATTAATTCAATTAATTCAATTAATTAATTAATTAATTTATTAATTAATTAATTAAATTAATTCAATTAATTCAATTAATTAAATTAATTCAATTAATTCAATTAATTCAATTAATTATTAAATAATAATTCAATTAATTCAATTAATTCAATTAATTCAATTAATTCAATTAATTCAATTAATTCAATTAATTCAATTAATTCAATTAATTCAATTAATTCAATTAATTCAATTAATTCAATTAATTCAATTAATTCAAATAATTCAATTAATTATTAAATAATAATGCAATTCGATTACTTCAAATAATTCAATAAATTCAATTCGATCAACTACATCTACATCTTCTGGAAATTAATAGAAAGAACATAAGCAGGTAGGAATATGAGCAAATAATACATTTATATGAATTATATCATAATATTATATTAGGGGTTTTTTTGCAATCAGGTTATTTACAAAATATTGCAACCGATTAATCGGAAAAACAATCCAAAACATCTCAATAACCATAAGCAAAATAAAAAAACGTTCTTTTAAATTGTTGTATTTGAATCTCATGGATAAGAGTTGTCTACGATGGAGAAGGTTTGTAAATCAGCCCTTTGGTTAGGAAATATCCCTTTCACAAAGACACCCGTGGAATCCGATAAAGCCTCCTTATTGGTAGCCGGCCAAGACACCAGCCCTACAATGTAATACTTCATACAGCTTGATTTACTACCTGCCGGCATTATGCACTACCTACCTACTAGGGGTTGTGCTTGTAGCTTTATACTCAAATTTTATACTCATCCCGAGGCTTGATATTTCATTTAATCTGTAAACACAATCAAACAATTAACAAAAAAATTATCTTTACAAATAATAATTTGATGATATCTGTAGTAGAAACGAGTAAAAATTGTAATTTGCAATTAAAAATGTGAACAAAAGTAAGAGTTTTCCTCTTTTCGGTAATAAACAACAAAGAAATACGAAAGAATATATTTTAAGGGCGTACGAGTATGTCTCTGTTCATGAGTTGGTTACCCGATATTGTCTACGATAAGTGATTGACAATGATACCCGTGTATTATTGTTCGTGCAATATTTACAGCTTCTTGTTGCTTGTACTTGTGAACATACTAAGTCATCCTCGTTTATTCACACAAATATAGCTTCATTGTCATACAATATTTCTTAGGAAAAATGATTAGTAAATACCATAAACTTATTTATTAACTAAAAATATTTCAAGTATTTTAAGGAAACTTTCAGTATTTTACGAATTGGAAAAATAGTCTTAAAAAAGTCTGCCGATATAAGACACATGATGTTATTTGTATCCTCTATTATTTACCATAGAATAATTCCAAATAATTGGCACCGCATTGGTTGATATTTAAGGCCATCCACCGGATAAAATTTTAACGAAATCACGCGCTCCTTATGTAGGTGGCGACAAGGTTGAAAATCCCGCTTAATATCGGCCGCATGTTTCGATTTCGGTAAAAAACATCACCAAAATGTGTGTTTTATTCTATTCTGTAAAGCTGAGACATAATTATTAAAATGTTTTAGGGTCATATTCTAAAAAACTTAATTTACCACAATGAACATTACGAAAATATGGGAAAATGAGTTCATAAGTAGGAGATTTTGTCCTTTAAACATTTTTTTAATGTCTCATACTTTATTTTTTTCTAAGCTTATAAAAAGACATACCGAAAAAGACATACCGAAAATACGCAGGAACATTTTTCCTCGCACAATACTTCCCAGCACCGATTAAAACAATGCGGTATAAATATGTCTGGAATTCCGCGAGCGCATTCAGGTAATGCGGCTACGGATTGGGAATAAAGCATACATATATGCAATGTTGGAAAACTCCAAACCAATAATGCGCATTCAATTCAACAATGCGCCCTGGAAGACTGTTGTTCTACAAAACTGCTTGAAGTTGGTATGTATTGTGTGCAATGAATAAGTGATTTCAATATTTGCATTTTTCTACCGAACATACGAGTATATGAAATATTTGCAATGTTACTGATTTTTTTAGCTTTATGATGATTACAAAGTTCTTCAAGAACACAATTGCAACCTAGATAGTGTCTAGGATAAATATCCGATTTTTTTTATTTATATGAGACATCTATCGACTTTTTACTAAAAGTATAAAGAATAAAGATAGGTGGCAATAATATGGGATTAAAAATAGAGGATGATATTGATAAAGTCTTGAATTTGAAATATGATGTCGATGAAGATGACGTGAATTGAACTGGTGTCATTCGTTAAGTTGGTAAAGCGGTTGTCCCGGAAAGACAGAGGTCCTTGGTTCGAGTCCCAGATGCGACTGATATCTTTTTATTTTCTGTTGTTTTTTGTCGGTTTCATGTTTCATTTGGGTTATGTTAATATTATCTTCTTAATGACTAAATATTACAATGAGGTTTTTAAACTTCAATAAAATAATTAAAAATTTTAATTTTCTTAATTATTTGTTTACAACACTGTTTAATAAATAAATATCAAGACTCGTGTCATCTACAACAATGCATATCGCCAACTATTCCATCTACCAAGATACTGCAGCGCTACAGAAATATTCCTAGAAGGACGAGGGCACTCTTTCAGGGCACTTCTCCGTCACAGCATGGAAAGTCTATGGTGCAGAGTACGCCAATCCAAGAATACCATCATTACTGCCACGGCTGCATGGATGGAGTCTCCCTTGATGGCCCTTTGGAGACGGGAGACACGTTCAATTTTTTCTCTCTTAGCAAATGAACTTATTTTTCATATTTTTACTAGTAGTAGTAACCTTTTTTTCTATATATTTTTTTTCTTCATCTTATTTTACGTACCTATTATTATTTATTTGTTTGTATTATTATCACTTATGGAACGTTTATTTTATTTAATACTGTTAAAGGTAAGCCTTTCAGATAATTATATTTTATATGGGAGAGTTATATCATAGTATTTCCTTATTTATTTTTAAAAAATCATCCCAATTTCGTATGAAATACATGCCAACTTGCATCGTAATCGGTTTTTTTTAATTTTTTTAAATCTGTATTTTTAAATTACCTTTCTTATCTTTTTCTTATTTTGGTGCCCTATGTTATAAAAGGATGGCTTTCATCGGGTTAATTTTCATCTTACAGACTGCAATAAGTAACGGATCTTTCGAAGGCATGAAGTGTGTTATCTTTCTCTGCCACTTCTTCCATTAATCTTCCCCTGAAATATCATTCTTTAAACGTTGTATTTGTTGCCCTTCGTGATGTCAATAGATTTATTTGTTTTTCAAATTTAGTGCAAATTCGAAAAATTGACATTTCTTGAAGATCCGCGACTCAAAAATCAGTGACTGTATTTATCGTCTTATCAAGAGGTTATCTTTTCCATAATATGAATACTTGGTTTATTGTCAAAGTTTTGATGCCACACCATGCTTAAAAGCCTTTAAATAAACACGTTTAAAAGCAAAAAATTAACAAAGATGTTAAAGTGGTATTTGACTTTTGATTTCTCATAATTTCCTTTATTTTAAATTCAATATTAGTACGCTCATTTTTCATTTTTCTAACAATACAATTTTTGTAAAAATACTTCTTTTTGGTGCAACAAAACTTCCGACCATATTCATCTTCAACCCGGAAAAGTCACTCCATCGCGATTCCGTCCCCTTCCTACTCTACGGGACGTGACGTCACGAAAACAACCGGCTTTTGTTATTAGAACTTTGAAAGTTCCAAAAGTCACACACAGGATCACGGGGCACGGGGCACGGGGCACGGGGCATGGGGCACGGGGAGCGGGCGGGGCCGCAGCACGGGGGTGCAGCGGAGCAGAGCGGCTGCATGCCAACCAAGGCACATTGCACATAATGCACACTGCGCATTGCCGTGCCGCAGCCGAGACCTCTCATGTGCATTGTGCATTGCAAGGAAATAGTTTTCGGACATCCCACCTGAAAGCGCAGCTCACGATTTGTGGAATACCCTATTTTTTATTCCCCATTACTCAAAAATCAAGGCACAGTTTTTTTTATAAAAAAACGTCTTTTTACTCCAAATATACGTTTTTAAACAATATTTACAGCTCAATAGTGTTATAATATGATATCTCTATTTGACTTTGAGTTGACAAATTGCATGTTCGATTCCTGTTCAGCGGGAATATAAATATTGATGTCGTCATCAGGCAGTAGTCGGACGATCCTAGAGGCGCTGTCACCTCAATCTTGCAATCATGTTGCGCAGAGGTTAAAAATGGGTCTAACAGATTGGATCAGTGAGTCTGGAGTCAGGAACCCTTGTAGGCTCCTGAACCAGTTGCTCCAATTCGTGACAAAGGGAAAAGGATTCCGCCTGTCGACCACCCGAGTCTGTTGATCCTGAGAACTTCTACCTCGGTTCGTTTTGAACATTGAAGTTCCCCAGAACAACAAACTTGGTCGAAGGCTGGAGGGGTAAGAGAACATCAATAGTGTCGCTCAAATGTTTGAATAGCTCGGATGTGTCTGATTCGCTTTTGTTTGGTGAGCGGTGTAAAAACGCGTAGAATCTTCGAGATTGACGGGCACCCATAGTACGTCCAATCCGGAGGTTTCTAGATTTAATAGTGGCACTCAGTTGACGTCAGCTCGGCTATAGAGGTAGACACCTTCTTTACATCTGAACTTGAACGTGAAGGCTGGGCAGTCCAGATAGGTGGCGTCTAGAGGCTCAGCTATCTGGGTTTCGGAAAGGAAAATAAGGTTGGGGAATTGTGATAGAAGGTGGTGATTGACTGAGTTTAAATAATTGTGCAGGCCGCGAATGTTGGCAAAATCAACAAGTAGTTTTGGCCCGCGCCGAAGGCGTTTTCTACTCGCCGCTGTAATGATTTTATTTGTTATAGTTGAATGATGTTATTGTATCATACACCCACTGCGGTGTAAGGCGATGGTCCGGAAGAGTCCGGCTAGGACGTCCAAAGCGCCACAAACGTTGCTTCTAGGTCCTCTTCGGTCACAAACTGGCACAACAGCAGCGGAGGGGTTTTTACACCCATTTATGGGCAACTCACCCTCAATCATGAGCTTGGGTGTCGGACCCCTGGACTATACAGCGGCACAAACGGCAGTGGCCGGTTGTAAAGATATCTCAACCCATAACCCCGGGCACCCCTGCTAAATCACCAAACTTAGCGAACCACTTAGAGTTACCTACAGCACAGGTGTTGGTCATCCAATAAATGATTTCCTGGGCAGCGGTACCCATACCCACCTATGAAATTAAAACATCCGCAATGTATATTATCTAAAAAAAAATACCCACAATATAATTGGCAGCACAAATAAACAATTAACAAACGGTATTTTTAATATTTAAAATTATTATGGGAGTCAGTAATTACTTACCTTTTCCGAGTAAACTACATAAACATGTATCAAATTATTTAAAAAAAATCATACTCATCGCGGTATTTTTCTTTTTTGTTGTTTTTAATTTCATATAAAGTTTTTTTTTTAAATCTTTTTTGAACACCTTTATTTTGTTTTGAAAGACAAATATTCTCAGGCCAGATGCAAGGGATAATCAATATGGCATATAATGTGAAAGTACAAATTCGTAATTTATTATATAAAATGTTTGCAATTTCCAAAAAAATTTGTCTCTACTTGATTTTCTACTGTGAAGATTATTTACTGTGAAGAAAAAAAAAATCTCCTCGCGTATTTTAAAATGAAACTCATCTTTAAACAAAATTAAATGGGTATGAAAAATAAACACTGATTGTGAAATCAAAAGGAGCTTACATTCAAACGACAATACGTTTTCCGTATTTAAAATCTACTTACCATTTTGATAATAAGTAGACGCTAATAGGGGAAATAAATTCATTACAAAAAAATCACAATCTGTATTCAAAGAACAAGCGATTTGATCCTTGAAAAAAATGCGGGACCTCCTCTCTGTGGGATTTTAATTCCTGTTCGTTATAATAGGGTCGCGTCAGGGGCGCCGTAATCTGCAAAAAACATTCAATTATCAAAAGTCCTTAGGAACTCGCAGGATTTATTCGGAAGGTACAGTCATAGTATCCTATTTGAAGGGATGGTAAATTTATCAAATTATAATACACGCAACAAAATATTCGTAGTACCAATTTTAGAAATACGTTATTCGCTAAGAATCTAATGAAAAAGTCGTGCATCTTTATTTTTCTCCTTCGGGGTGCCTTTTACAATGATAACTTTGTCCATTGCAGTGACATTTTGTCTTAATATCGTGTGTATTTTATTTTTAGAGCTTTACCTGGGGTTACTTCATTTTCTGGAATTGCCAAATGTTTTCTTTTCAGATATCTTCTGATATCCTGAGCAATTGCTCAAGCCACAACAATATGTAAAAAAATCAATTTAATCGCCGAAATTAAAAATCGATGATTACCAAAAACGTGCTTCCTGACCCAAGCTACAAAATGATACTATTGAAAAATATAACTGAAATAATTCTGAAATACATTCATGGAGCCCTCGCAATATAACCTTAGCTTCTAATAAAATAAATAAATAAATGTTTATTCCGGTATGTGGAGAGGTTAGTTCAGTCCCACACATTTCATACAAAATATACATGTAATAGTAATAAAATATATACGAAACTTAAAAAAACAATAATAATAATAACAAGATAATAGGTGAATGATACATCACACATAAAAAAAAATTTAAAAAATATATATTTAATATAAATCCTGCATCAGTTGTCTCGATACGGGCACTCAGTGAGGACAGAACAATTTTTTTTGTCGATACTATTCTATTCTATATCTACAATCCTTTTATGGATATGCGTTTTAGATTTCTCTGCACAATCGGAATATTCGAAAATGTATTAGTGATTTCCAATTAAAAAATCGATTCCTCCCATCGGAAAATATCATTTATGTTTGGTGTTTTCTGGACATCCCTAAACAGCACCCCTACGTGCGCATTTTCAAAAAGGTGCTCAAATGAAAAATAACGACAGAAGACGAGTGTCCTCTGCCACCCACCGAGGGGCGGGAGGCTTTGATGTCAGGACTTAAGTCCCTAATATCTTGATCCTATTAGTTCCCAGCTACAATGATGGTCCACGGCCGGCTGCTGGAGAAAACTCAGCCTGCCGGACTAAAGCGATGAAATTTCAAATGCTCTTAAAGAACGTTTTTATTTATTAGATTCACACTCCAATTTTGTGGCGATTTTATAAAAAAAAAGAAAAGATGATTTTTATATTAGTAAAATGAATGGATTACAGACAATAAACAAACTTACAAGATTTCATAAATTATTTCGCAGTTTTAAGGTATGTCTATTTTTTTATCTTTATGTTTTATTTAGACATAAGTAGTACGTTAAATTTATGTTGATATAGTACCTATACGTAAGTTCACATAATAACTTTATTTTATGTGAAGTAAGAAAGCTTGCTAATATAGGTAAATAATAATAAGAAAGAATGTGCGTGAAAAGATTATAAATAAAGAAAATGCAAACGTAAAAAAATATATATATTTATACACAGTTCCTGAATCCTGAGCACATTTTAAGTAAACACTGTACTCAAATGAAAATTTTGTCTCCTGTTTTTACACAAAAAAACGTGGGAGTTAGAGTTAGGTTGGGGGGTTGGAACATTTTTTGTAATTTTTTACAGATTAAAGTCTGTGTGGTACGTGCTGTTACACTTTGTAATATATTGTTGGTGGGTGAAGTGATTTTCGAATAGTTTTATATCGCGCTTTTAAAAAAATAATTGTACGATATTAATTACATACAATGGAAACTTGAATCCGCTAAACAACTGCACGTAGCTTGGGAGCAGGAGTTTAGTTCAACAATATTATATAATATAACAATAAATAACAATCATCATACAAATGTAACGCAATAATAATATAATATAGGTGCACGCATGTTGTGATCAATGTACACAAGTTGGAAAAAATATTTATTTAAATATGAAAACAGCATATACCGTTTTGTTATGGAGATACTAGACTCCAATTACATAACATCGATTTAATAATATTATAAAAATAGCAAAATATCAGCAAGTATTAAACAAATCTAGAAATTAAAAAAAAAACAGTGATATAGTTTTGTTACGGTGAGGATGGGCTTAAGATAATAGTAATATTTAAATAATTTTTAAGTTACGCACATTTATCAATAAAATATACAATCAAGGAGACCATTCATAAATTTTAATGCAAACGCATAAATTTGTTTTATATATAATTAAGGAGTCATGGAAAATGTCTAAGTAGAGCAATGTTTCATAGTGGGTATAAATATATATATATATTGTTGTGTAAAGAAGGGAAGGGGATGGGGAAAGTTAGGTTGTAGGAAAGCCTCTAAGTTGGAAAGCCAGTGTGGTGTAAACTGGGATTGTCAGGGAGAGGGGAAACGGGGAAGAGGAAGGTTGGGTTACAGGGGAAGTTATGTTAGACAATTACAATCTGCAGGACTTACCCTGGAGGTGGTTTCCTCGATGTTGAAGTCTGCTCCGGACATTAGCCTAGATCTTATAATTGGGTTGGGGGCGTTTCTATTTCTACGTTAAATTAGTACAAGGAAGTGTTTTCAAAGTCGGTGTTTATTGCAACTCAGGCAAACATGATGGGTTAAGAATAATCGTGTAGACAGTAAAAAAAGGGTCTTAATCTAGGTAGGATTCTATTGTAATCTCTCTCTCTTTCTGATTGGAATCTCTAACCGAGTTATGCAGATGAAACAAGGGATTAAATCAACACATTATGGGCAGATGGGAATTCAGCTTACATGGTGTTCTGGTCGAATGGCGGGGGTGGCTGGCGATGACGCCAAGGCCGGACATCTTCACACTGAGTTTAATGGGTTGTTTATATTTAGTAAGGCACCATGTTGAATGTTTTGACGGCAAGAGGCAAGTCTAGCTGCGGGTGTCAGCCCGCCTGCATTGTACTTGCACGTAAATAAATAATAACAAAAAAGACAAGGAGCGGTCCCAAACCGCCGTGGGCGCTCGCGTCGCTTGCTCCTGTTTTGTTAATGTACGATCTGATTGGTTTAATTGGACGCTAAAATCGCCTGATTGGTTAATTTATGGAGGGAAATGATGTGGTTGCTTGCCAGGTTTATTTGCCAAGACGAGTAGCTAGAACTTATCTCAGGGTCAACCTTTCGTTACATAACAATTTATTTTTTTTCGTAAGGCATGACTGTTTTATGGGAATAAAAAGGTTGTGCACTAATATAGCACACAGATTAAAATGCATTACAATAAATGAGAAATTGAAAAAATGCGCATGGGCAGGTACTTGGGTGTAATAATTGATAATAAACTTCGGTGCGAAGAAAACGTAATTAATGTCACAAACCGTATAGGAAAACTGGCATATATCTTCAGATCATTACGAAATATATTAAAAATATACACTAAAAACAGTATACTTTTCCCTATGTCTATCAATTATATCTTATGGTATAATAGTCTGGGGAGAATACTTTAAAAGGTTATTAAATGGATTAATTGAAGCTCAATAATTGATAATGCGGACTATTTACAAAGTACACTATATTCACCCCACGAAGAACTTATTCAAGAACTTCAAAGTTCTTAATATAAAATTCTTATGTGTCAAACACATATCCTCCCATTTTAAATTCAAATATATAAAAAAAAATTGTTGAATCAAACTATAATATCTGATATTCCAACCAATCCAATTATATTACTCCAGCAACAAAAACATCAATAGCACAATCACAGTTTAATTTCCTTGCTCCTAAAATCTTCAATAATTTAACAATTGAAATAAAGGCAATAGCTAAATACCACAGTTTTAAGAAGGCGTTTGGGGACTTTTTTATGAGTGATTGTGATAGTGTTAGTAGCCTATTTCTCGTATTGAGATAGAGGTATATATGTTGTTTAGGTGTGTATGTATATGTGTATGTGCATGTGTATGTGTATGTGTATGTATATGTGTATGTGCATGTGTATGTACGTATGGGTATATATATACGTTCATATAT
Organism: Halesus radiatus; assembly: GCA_022606495.2. NCBI lineage: Eukaryota > Metazoa > Arthropoda > Insecta > Trichoptera > Limnephilidae > Halesus > Halesus radiatus. The sequence goes on along the minus strand of JAHDVE020002320.1, from coordinate 20,982 downwards.
GTATATATGCGCCTGACAAGACCGTCCCGTCCTGGCCTGACGGCCTCCATGGTCGAGGGGTAAGAGTCTCGACTACGAATCCGAAGGTCGGGGGTTCAAATCCCGGCGTGCGCAAGTAACTTTTATTTAATTAATTTGTGTTGTTTCACAATTACTTCATTTAAAAATAATATATAGTATATTTTCGCACGTTCCAGAGCGGATGATACTCTCAGTATCGCCCTGGTGAAAGATGACCATTCAGAATTAAAACGTTGCTTAAAATAGCTTTTAGCCGTGTTTGGTGACCAGATCTGAATAGCCAGGTATTTCCCAACCTTCCTCTTCCTCTTACCCTTTTCCTTCCCCTCCCCAATACCTTCAGCCTCACAACATTCCCCAATTGGGGATGCCATAGTCTCACTGGCTACAGACGGTTGGGAGCAGTTGGGACTCGTAGGGTATTCGTATATAAAAAAAAACTTTTATGTGGATATATGTGCGTATGTGTTTGCGTGTGTATGTATGTATGCACCTATGTGCACATGTGTGCATGCTTGTACATATTTATAAAAAAAAATGATATAATCCTTACGTATGTCCTTTTCTCCTTTCTATCTTCTACTTTCGTGTATAATTTTCCCAATTGTCAGCATGTTAATATACTAAATCCATATGTTTACACTAGACTTCATACAAAGTAACCATACTCCATTGGTCACCATGAAACAAGCAGCCCCCTAGTACGGTGATCTAATGTATCTACTTCATGGAAATGTCTCCATTAAATATCATGTATTTTATAAATAAATAAAAAATAAATAAAGTATTACGAATAACAAATAGTACAAGCAAATAAACATGTGTATAAATGATTTAATCAATACTGAAAATTATAATCTGTCTCAAACATGCAACAAGTGAAATGTTGATAGGAAAAGTAAAAAAAGTCATTTGGGCAGTTTTATAACAATTTCGTGACATGGTTCAAAAGATAACCGTAAAACTGCTTCATGTGAAATTGATAATGTCAACGGTCAATGCAGCATCGTTGAGCAGTTGAGTCGCTCTGCTGATTGGCGTGTTCTGTTAAACAAAAGTTCTCGCTTTCGGAGCATAAAATAGCGCATGGGATCTCCCACGAGCATAGAACGTATAAAGTTTACTCTATACGTTCGGATCGTGCGAGAACTTATTATTGGTTTTTTTTTGCTCCAGTAGTGTTGTAGGGTATATATATATATAGATTAACGGGAAATAATCCATTAAGGGGAATTAAAATAGTGATGAAAATATATTTATCAGCTGGAACGTATAAATACTGTGGTAATAAAAATTTTCATTTTATGGGACAAGATCTTATAGCTGTAAGGAATAAACCTTTGCGCAATTCTGGAAGAAATAACATTAATTAAGTCCTTATTAGGTATGGCGTCAGTGCGATTTAGCCCTGCGTCATAATATAATAAGCGACAATAGTCGGGGGCTGACGCGAGGGGGAACACTGGCTTATTTATCAAATGAGACAAGACACGAACATGTTAGTGGATAAGTCGAGACGCGTTTTATTAGGGTAACATCGTATGCGCTTAGTAATAATAATAAGTCTCCTTACAAACTAACATACAGTCATTTTTTTTCTGGAGAATTCATACATAAATTTAATATAAAATAACATATTTTAAGACAGTTATCTTTGATATCTTCAACTAAAATTTTTAGTCTCGGCAGTCACCTAGAGGCTACAGCTACGGGTGATAAATACCATATATTTTTAAAAAATATTTATTTTGTCTGTTTTAATCGATTCACAGGATTTTCAACAGTTTCTCAATTTAATTAATCAATTTTTTTGATATGGATGATATGTATGCATACCGCAAAAGCCTCTTTTAAAAATTTCGCTATTTTATTTTTTATTGAATAAAGACAAACATTTCCAGGTTACGAATGACCTGACAATATTTGAAAATCTTCTACTACCCTCACAGCAACCCTAAGCAATGTTACTTGTGTTGTGATGGGGGAGCCAGTTGAGGAATTAAACTCACGACGCCTGCGTGGGACTCAGACGCGATACCAACTCAGCCACTGACCGGTCTTGTCCTCAAATATACGCTAACGGCGTAGCGAAGCTCGTATTTAACCCATAAAAACAGAATATGATAACTCGAAGTCACGCAGAGCGGCTTTTTCAATGTTAGTAAATTTGAAGGTTTTTTTTTTTAAACGCACAACAATCAGAATACACAGTATACTGTGTATCCTGATAAGGGAAGCATTGTTTCCGAAAAATGTTAATATTTATATATTAAACAGTGGTGAACACAAAATATTTCTTATAAATTTTATTAATAATTAACTAATGTGTATCCTGACTTGCTCGGTTTTATTTTTATTTTTAATAACGTTATGAAGTTGTGAATTCTTGCTTGTCGTTTGGGTGCCATAATTGATTTGACAGCGAAAGTAATGCCTTGTCACGACTATTACTATCTCTAAACAAAGAAACAAGGAAACTTTAATTTTAAAATTTTATTTCATTCCAAACATTAATTTTTTCTTAACTAGATACCTACTTGTGTTTTCAATTTTTAAAATATTCTTCCCAAACAAACCTTCTTCTTTTGAATGTGTAATCTGTGGCTAACCAGAATGGTATATCTATTGGGTAACCTCAATACAACATGACGGATTCAATATTTTTCATACTAATTTTAAAACGTTGTAGCAACAGTTTTACACATTGGATTTCATTCAACCTACACTTTAAACTTTCCCGGCACTAATAAGAACCAACTGTGCTATTTTCAGCGAAACTGGTAAAACAGACAAATTTTCATTTTTATATATGGAGATAACACCACATTATAATTTGACTTTTATCGAAGAAATTATTAAAACAAATGTTGTTAATTATTGATGTTCTACTTACACCGGGCAACAGAGGCCAGAAAGGTATTTTATATGCCACGGCTTACTAAAAAAATCTACAGAAATCTATCAATCAAACATCGCTTGAATTAAGATAACTGTTTTCTTCTCAAATGGTTAATAATATAAATTTTGTGAACAAAAAATAAACAATTCCATAAATTTACCATGGGGTGCTTTCCATTGACAAGCAATAAATTCCGATAATTCCCGAGGTCTTTTGGGTCGCGTCCTGCAGACCCAACAAGGTTTATTGTTTGTAGAGGCCTTAGTCTTATGGCGGTAGTGCACCATCTTGAGAAGCAGTTAGCCGTAATGCGTGTTGTTTCGACTTAACCACGGGGCTGCTACCACGTCTATCGACGTCCGCCACCGCTATGGTCGGAGATAATATGAGATTGCTAAATGACGGTACGTGCCAGAATAATGTCGCGTATTGACGTCATTAAAGAAATTGGCAGTGCGTGCTGTATCTTCAATATATACAGGATATCCATTACTTGCATTCAAAGTAATCAAAAATATAGCATAAGATATCCAAAAAATCTTTAATTCACACGAACAGCTGTCACAGAATCCAACATAATATCAGAGGAACTGAAAAAAAAAAATAAAATTTAATTTCGCACACTTTTTCTAAATATAATATATTATTAAATATTATTCCTTTGTGCAATACATAACGTGTAGTTTTAATGAGAATCTTGTATAAAAGTATATTTAATAACCTTAAAATCAGGCGGTGTAAAGTTCCAACTTCTTTACTACAATAATTAATACGAACCTGATAAATAATCGCTTGGTTTTTGTTACAATGAAAAGAAACTAAATAGTTTTTGGATAACATTAAACAACAACGAAGGGGAACAACATTTTTTGAAATAAGTGGGATTGTTGGAAAAATGGAGTCCACTCAGTGGCGTGTAGTCAATAAAAGCTGTAAAGTTGTGCCTATGCTTAGAATAACGATATATAAGAATAAATCAATCCATAATAAAAAAATACGACACACATTGTTAAAAATATTTTTTTCTATTTTTTTTTTTAATGAATACCGCACAAGAGTTCCAACTGCTTCCAACCGTCTGGAGCCAGTGAGACTATGGCATTCCCAATTGGGGAATGTTGTGAGGCTTAAGGTATTGGGAGGGGAAGAAGAAGAGGAAGAAGAAGGGGAAGAAGAAGGGGAAGAAGAAGGGGAAGAAGAAGGGGACGAAGAAGGGGAAGAGGAAGGGGAAGAAGAAGGGAAGAAGAAGAGGAAGAAGAAGGGAAGAAGAAGGAGCGAAGAAGGGGGAAGAAGAAGGGGGAGAGGGAAGAGAAGATGAAGGGGAAGAAGAAGGAGAAGAAGAAGGGAAGAAGAAGAAGGAGAAGAAGAAGGGAGAGGAAGGGGAAGAAGAAGGGGAAGAAGAAGGAGAAGAAGAAGGGAAGAAGAAGGGGAAGAAGAAGAGGAAGAAGAAGGGGGTAGAAGAAGGAGAAGAAGAAGGAGAAGAAGGAGAGGCCGTTAGCAAGAAGAAGGAGAAGAAGGAGGAGAAGAAGAAGGGAAGAAGAAGGGGGAGAGGAAGAGGAAGATGAAGGGGAAGAAGAAGGAGAAGAAGAAGGAAGAAGAAGGATAAGAAGAAGGAGAAGGGAAGAAGAAGGGAAGAAGAATGGGGAGAAGAAGAAGGGGAAGAAGAAGGGGAAGAAGAAGGGGAAGAAGAAGGAGAAGAAGAAGGGGAAGAAGAAGGGGGAGAGGAAGAGGAAGATGAAGGGGAAGAAGAAGGAGAAGAAGAAGGGGAAGAAGAAGGAGAAGAAGAAGGGGGAGAGGAAGGGGAAGAAGAAGGGGAAGAAGAAGGAGAAGAAGAAGGGGAAGAAGAAGGGAAGAAGAAGGAAGAAGAAGGGGTAGAAGAAGGAGAAGAAGAAGGGGAAGTAGAAGGAGAAGAAGAAGGAGAAGAAGAAGGGGAAGAAGAAGGAGAAGAAGAATGGGGAGAGGAGGGGGAAGAAGACAGAGAAGAAGAAGGGGAAGAAGAAGGGGGAGAAGAAGGAGAAGAATAAGGGGGAGAGGAATGGGAAGAAGAAGGGGAAGAAGAAGGAGAAGAAGAAGGAGAAGAAGAAGGAGAAGGAGGAGAAGAAGGAGGAGAAGAAGAAGGGGGAGAGGAAGGGGAAGAAGAAGGCGAAGAAAAAGGAGAAGAAGAATGGGAAGAAGAAGGGGAAGAAGAAGGGGGAGAAGAAGGGGGAGAGGAAGGGGAAGAAGAAGGGAAGAAGAAGGAGAAGAAGAAGGAAGAAGAAGGGGAAGAAGAAGAGGAAGAAGAAGGGGTAGAAGAAGGTGAAGAAGAAGGAGAAGAAGGAGGAGAAGAAGAAGGGGAAGAAGAAGGAGAAGAAGGAGGAGAAGAAGAAGGGGAAGAAGAAGGGGGAGAGGAAGAGGAAGATGAAGGGGAAGAAGAAGGAGAAGAAGAAGGGGAAGAAGAAGGAGAAGAAGAAGGGGGAGAGGAAGGGGAAGAAGAAGGGAAGAAGAAGGAGAAGAAGAAGGGAAGAAGAAGGAAGAAGAAGGGAAGAAGAAGGAGAAGAAGAAGGGGAAGAAGAAGGGGGAGAGGAAGAGGAATATGAAGGGGAAGAAGAAGGAGAAGAAGAAGGGGAAGAAGAAGGAGAAGAAGAAGGGGAAGAAGAAGGAGAAGAAGAATGGGGAGAGGAGGGGGAAGAAGACCGAGAAGAAGAAGGGGAAGAAGAAGGGGAGAAGAAGCAGAACAAGGGGGAGAGGAATGGGAAGAAGAAGGGAAGAAGAAGGAGAAGAAGAAGGGAAGAAGAAGGAGAAGAAGAAGGAGAAGAAAGAGGAGAAGAAGAAGGGGGAGAGGAAGGGGAAGAAGAAGGAGAAGAAGAAGGGGAAGAAGAAGGAGAAGAAGAAGGGGAAGAAGAAGGTGAGAGGAAGGGGAGGAAGAGGGGAAGAAGGAGAAGAAGAAGGGGAAGAAGAAGGGGAAGAAGAAGGGGAAGATGAAGGGGAAGAAGAAGGAGAAGAAGAAGGGGAAGAAGAAGGAGAAGAAGAAGGGGGAGAGGAAGGGGAAGAAGAATGGGAAGAAGAAGGAGAAGAAGAAGGAGAAGAAGAAGGGGGAGAAGAATGGGAAGAAGAAGGGGTAGAAGAAGGAGAAGTAGAAGGGGGAGAGGAAGGAGAAGAAGAAGGGGAAGAAGTAGGAGAAGAAGAAGGGGAAGAAGAAGGGAAGAAAAAGGAGAAGAAGGAAGAAGAAGGAGGAGAAGAAGAAGGGGAGAGGAAGGAAGAAGAAGAGAAGAAGAAGGGAAGAAGTAGGAGAAGAAGAAGGTAGAAGAAGGAGAAGAATAAGGGGAGAGAAGGAGAAGAAGAAGGGGAAGAAGAAGGGGAAGAAGAAGGGAAGAAGAAGGGAAGAAGAAGGAAGAATAGTAGCAGAATTAGTTGAGAAGAAGAAGGGGAGAGAAGGAGAAGAAGAAGGGGAAGAAGAAGGAGAAGAAGAAGGGGAAGAAGAAGGGGAAGAAGAAGGGGGAGAGGAAGGCGAAGAAGAAGGGGAAGAAGAAGGAGAAGAAGAAGGGGAAGAAGAAGGAGAAGAAGAAGGAGAAGAAGAAGGGGAAGAAGAAGGAGAAGAAGAAGGGGGAGAGGGGGGGAAAGAAGAAGGGGAAGAAGAAGGAGAAGAAGGGGAAGAAGAAGGGGAAGAAGAAGGGGTAGAAGGAGGAGAAGAAGAAGGGGGAGAGGAAGGAGAAGAAGAAGGGGAAGAAGAAGGAGAAGAAGAAGGGAAGAAGAAGGGGAGAGGAAGGAAGAAGAGGGAAGAAGAATGAGAAGAAGAAGGGAAAGAAGAAGGGAAGCAAGAAGGAAGAAGAAGGAGAAGGAGGAGGAGAAGAAGAGGGGAGAGGAAGGGAAGAATAAGGAAGAAGAAGGTGAAGAAGAAGGGGAAGAAGTAGGGAAGAAGAAGGAGAAGAAGAAGGGGTAGAAGAAGGAGAAGAAGGAGGAGAAGAAGAAGGGGAAGAAGAAGGAGAAGAAGAAGGGGGAGAGGAAGGGGAAGAAGAAGGGGAAGAAGAAAGAGAAGAAGAAGGGGAAGAATAAGGGGGAGAAGAAGGAGAAGAAGAAGGGGGAGAGGAAGGAGAAGAAGAAGGAGAAGAAGAAGGGGGAGAGGAAGGTGGAGAAATACCTGGCTATTCAGATCTGGTCACCAAACACGGCTAAAAGCCATTTAACCAACGTTTCAATTCTGAATGGTTGTCTTTCACCAGGGCGATACTGAGAGTATATTCCACTCTGGAACGTGCGCAAATATACTATATATTATTGTTTAATGAATTAATTGTGAAAGAGCACAAATTAATTTTAAGAAATTACTCTCGCACGCCGGGATTTAAAGCCCCCACCTTCGGATTCGTAGTCGAGATTCTTACCCCTCGACCATGAAGGTCGTCATTTGAATTAGGTAAGGAAATTGTCCTATCATCTATTCAGTCGGTCACAACAATCAGTGGAAACTTGACAATAAATTGGCCACGTGACTACGTTCAATTTTTACCTATTTCTGATTCTTAACTGTCAATTCTAGGTGGAATTCCATTTTACTATGACTTTTTGATTAAAAAACTTCTATATCTGTATTTCAATCGTTTATTTTAGACCGGACCGGTTTCACCCTATCACGGGCATCTACAATCATCTAAATTCAAGAATGGTATAACTAAATCTATGTTATATGTAGCATCGATGTCAGGAGTATGTCCCATTATACATTTATGACTGAGAAATTTGTTTTATTGCCGACGGAATGCCTTTACAATTAAATTTAAAAATGCTATAGGGTGGGTTTATTGCCTTTTGGAATATGGAATACATTGTGTTTGTTTTCTGAATCAATGATTTTTTTATAAATGTTAGAATATTAAAAAAAAGATTCACTAAGCAAATTGTAAAGTCGGTCCGTCAGCAATAAAACAAATTTCTCAGTCATAAATATAGAATATCAGATAGAGCAATTGAACTCACTCCTGACATAGATGCTATATATATCATGGATTTCATTTTAATTGTACCAGTGTGAAGATGCCGGTGATTGGGAGAAACCGGTCCGATCTAAAATAAACAAATGGATGATAGTTACAAAAGTTTTTTAATCAATAAATTCATATTACACTTTACACCCAAACTTGAAAAAACTGCACATAGCCCTTGGTCATAGAGTAATGCACGCCACTGAGTCCACTACTTGAGAAATTAAATATGGTTTTATTGAAGCGAGTTTACTGAATAGTGTATTATACCTGTAGTTACAAATCTTGACTAATTTTACGGAAAAACAATCATTCAAATTGAAGATCTTCTTCATTATCAAACCACAGAAAAATATGAATTTCTTATTTTTATGATTCTGCAATCAGGCAGGTACTGATAAAGGTAGACAAAAATGTATTTTGACTATATAGTACCTGCCGAAAAGGTCACCAAAATGCGCTATTTTTTCTTCATTTGAAATCGCTTTTGCTCAAAGTACACAGATAGTTGAAAATTTCCATTAAATAACAATCCGGCAATAGTTCCTCTCACAGGGAAGTGGTCGACGGGTTCCCACGCAAAGGCTAACGGTAAGTTATTAAGTGGATTATATTGTGATATCTTTGGGCCGAGTGGCTTTTAGGCCATATCCTCCGTCTCCCACTTCTGCTGCCCGGATCCCCTGGCACTGTCCCGGACACTGCACAGAAATTCTATAGAAGTGTGATCTATGATTCCTCCTCCACAAATCTTCTCCAATGGACATTCGCCTCCTATACTCAGTCCTTCCCGTCCTGCTCCAATTCGCTTACCATATCGGTCTGTCTCTGGGTCGCTTTCGGGTCCTATTATCTAGCATTCTTTCAACTATTGAAGTATTTTAAACAGTCCAGTCCATAAGCACGAAGGTCACGTCTGGCCACTGTTCCACCGGGGATGGTATGAGGGGTTCGAGGCACAACCCTCCCATCCCACTGCTTGCTGTCTCTCATTGGGACTCCTTGTGTCTTGCCAGAAGCTGTGTATTTTGTTATTGGGTTATACGCTGCCACGAGAACGTGGGTGAATTCTGTTTTTTTTTCGTTCTATTGTCCGCTTCTAATGTATGGTGTTCTTTGAATGAATATTATCTCTCCACTAGCTTCAAAAACAGGAATTAACTACGTTGGATGAGAACACGTATATGTTTTGGTGTGTATAAATATTGTGCCGTATAGGGACAGTCCAGGGCTTTTAAAATCATTTAATGGTAGTTTTTTTTATCAAAAGTTGGAGTTATTATTATTAATTATCTCGACTGAGTTTTTGAGACCAACAGAATATTACGATGACGAATGGTTCCATGCTCATATAGTACGATCTTCATAGATTTGGAAAACAACGACGTTGCCCATTAACATAATGGTGGCGATTGACTTGAGTATTCGCTCGCGGTGAACACGTTCCAACACGAATATTCGCGTGCCAATACAGCGACCCGAAACGCTCGCGGCGAGCATCATCGCGAGCGTATCCCACTCGGGAGTTAATTTATTGATGTAATTATATTAAAAAAGTTTGCATTTTCTCATTTTGCACAAATTTTTCATCCAAACACGCTTTCTTATATTTAATAATTTTATTTTATTTACATTCAAATTTACATCAAATTTACAAATGTATTTGCATAACATAGTATTTCTTTAATCAATTGAGGTACATATATGTGGAAATTGCCATTATATTTGCTGGGTCGGTATTAATTCCAAGCTAGACATATTGCCTGTTCCAAGAATTTAAATATGTGGTGGGCATCAAAATATTGAGTTGTAATATGTTTTATTATTTTTAATTTTTTTCTTTAAATAACGGTGTCGGATTAGAAGGAACTCAGCATATACAACTTCTACATCCGCCATTTTGACTCTGTGTGTGAAGCGCGGCCGATCGGTCCAAACCGAATATTGTCACTGTGAACATTGCTCGATACGATCGAATGCTCAAGTCAGTCCCACCTTTAGACCTCAGACAGGCCAATGAAAATGATCATCTGTTAAAGAAAAAAAAGAATTAATTTTGAAATTATTTGGTTAATTTCAGCTGACTTTGGGAAAAGATTAGCTTAGTTCGGAATCACTAACTCACACACAACGCACTTCTATCAGTATATATCTTCGGTGGTCGGGGGTACAGGGCGGCCAGTGGGCAGCGGGCAGCGGGCAGGCGGTGCTAATGGCCCCCCATTTGTCTCCTGGGCAGAGTAATGAAATTACGGCCACCCGCCACTGCCCACCACTGACCATCCAATACTTACGGCTAAGATGGAATAGAAGGGCGCACTAATTACTGTCAGTGTTTTGACGTGTAATGTTACTTATTTAGCAACATAACATCCCATTTTTCTAAAGAGAAAAATAAGCTATACATGCTGACAATGTTTGGGAAAAAATAATGTAGTTAGGTACATGATAAGAATGAAGTACATACTATAAATACATCCTTGGAAGACGGTTTGTAACTAACTAGCTAACTAACTAACCATCACATCTATTTTCAGCAGGTGTAGGCAGATTGGAAAGAGCGCCACACAACTCTGTATCGGCACACATTCCTTACGTCATTCACATTCATACATTGTCTGATACAGTTTGTAGGTACGTAAAATTAAATTGATACAGTTTGTAGGTACGTAAATTACGTAAAGAAAGTACCACAACAAAAACGAGTATCGCTTTGTTTATTATATTTTTTAAATTCATTGTATTTTTTAAAGGTTACATACATTTTGTTTTTAGTATTTACTAGCAATTGCAAGCAACGATAAAATGTTATGCTTAGTTAACTATTTTATTTGCTGTTTAAATTCGTTTTTAATCGTACTACCAAAGAATGATAAAATCCGCAAAGACTTTCATCTCCAGCTGAACAAAGGAATAAAACGTCACCGCAAAACTATTTAAAAGAATCCAACACAGATGGATGCCTGCGGCCGGCCTGAAATATCATTTCTCCTCTGAAGGTAGAAGCAAGGGGTCGCGGGAAGCTCGAAGCGAGGGGTTGAAGAATGAGCCTAGAACCTCATTGAATTACACGCATACCGCAAACTCTGAAAGTTTCGCGAACAAATGTTTTCATCAAATCTCCCGGAGTCCGCGGAGCGCAGAAGAGTGGAGAGGAGAATGCCTGCTGCAAGCTCACAATCAAAACTTTGCGAGAATCTGGACTTTCTTCGTGTCTTCTTATTGTCGTTGCAGATTCCTATGACTGTGTACGTCTTCTGTATACCATGTGGTCAGCTCCCCGGAATGTTCCGCCGAATGAACTACTTGCGAAACGTTTACGAGTCTCGCGCCATTGGGAACATTGCGGGGCATTGCGGAACATTGCCTCCGGGCGGCGGCGGACACATGGCGTCGCATTTGCGGCAAATGTTTGGCGTAATGAAACGGAGATATTGTCTGCAATAAGAGATTATATATACAACTACGTAATATAAGGCGTCTAGAAACAAGAAACGTTTCCACTTCAAACTTTACCTATTTCAAAAGTTCATTCAATCGTTGAAAATGTAACATTTTTGTATATATGAAATATTAAACCAGCTACTGCTCTTCTTTACTACATTTTCTAAATTATTGTTGAATTTGTAGGTAATTATATTAAAAAAAAATTAGGTCGATCGATATTATCGATGTACTATAATTTATTCTTATGTATCAATATTATAACATAATTTATATCATAAAACATATAATATCCCCTAAGGGCATATAAAATATAATAAATAAATAAATATAAATATATAATCCACATTATTTCCTTTCCTGTCTTTATGGAAGTATCTTCCTCTAAAAATTGGGAAACTAAATTTTCTTAATAACACGCCCAATTAGATTTTCCTCCAAATGAATTCAACAAGTTTCTCCCTCTCCCAGATCATTTTCCATTTCACTTCGGGAATCAATCATAATCATTATATCCGAAGGGCTAATAGACCACGCGACGGGAAACGCCTTAAGGACCTCTTACCTAAAATGTATCCATAGCGTTTTCAATCTCTCAACTTTCTTTCCTCTTCGTGGAAGGTTAAAATAATTCATAATTTTGTTACTGAATGTTTTCATTATTGTTTCATTATACAGTGAGTTTCTATTGAAATGAATAAGTATTACCTAAGAATATTCGAACATATTTTCTTGGTAAAAATTTTCTTTTATTATTTCTTTGAAAGTAATCTGAAACACGTGACGTGAAAAAAATAATAAAAAAGTTTAAAAAAATATTACTCTTGAAATCTCTTGCTACATGAAACATTTCAAGAAATTGTGTGGATTTTGGGACAGTTTAGTTAACTGTGCATAACTTAATAATAAAAATCAACTATGCAATGATAAGAAAAAACAGCTATAATCGTAAGATTCACGGACACGGGATGAGTAACGTAAGAAACATAGCATTAAATTTCATATAAAAAACGTGCCTAACTAGTCACGTTTTTTTCCGGGCCGCACAACTTTATAACGAAACTCCAGCAGAAATTAGTCAAAAACATTTTTTTTTTCATTAGATGTGTAGTTATTTAGTGACGTCATTATTAATAAATTAATAAAATGTAAATAATTAGAAATCTAAAAATTAGGAAAAAAATAAAAAATATATTAAACACAAAATTGTTATTAAATATCAGACAATCATTAAGAACTTAAGTGGTTATTTAAATTAAGATATTAATTCATTACTTACCTACTTTCATCACTTATTGCTAATTTTTGTTTTTGTTTGTAATTTTGCCTGTTTTTACATAATTATGTTCTATGTTTATCGTTTGTCTATACTTGTCATTATTTTTTGGTAAACTGTGTATCCTGATGAGGAAAGCTTCGCTTTCGAAACATGTTAATATTTGTATATTAAAAAACACTGGTCTTAAGAAAGTACTTACTATTATTTCTTTTTTTTTTGTAATTATATTGAACAATTACAATGATTCGATCTCATCTAAGGACTAATCAAGACGAATAAATAAGTAACAAAAAATGCACCTCCTCAAATAAAACGGTTATATAGCAAGCTAACCGCATGAAAATCCTTGCTAGAAAATCTATCCAAGAGGCTCGGATTGATGATGGATACAACCTTCACCGCAGCAACCCTCCGCGCAACCATAACAGATTGTTACATCTCAAAACATCACCCAGCCTGACTCAGTTCTCTGGCTCACACGTGGTGTGGTGAGCTAGACACGTGGGTGAATGATTTGTATTGAAAATCTGTTGACCAATTCGTAAAATCACACCAGAATTCAGTACACTTCTCCAGAAATCTGTTTAAATTATGATTTTTGACCCCTCAAGCAGTGGGTAATATCTATAAAATGTCATTAAAATGACAAACGATGATATGGATCTATATTCACATCAGATTCTTTTTCTACTTTCTTTAATCAGTGAAGATAATATTAATAACTCCTAAATCGAAACAGGAAACCCAAAAGACACAAAAAAGTAGCAGCTGGGATTTGAACCCAGGACCTCATGGCCTATCCGGGACCTGCACTCTACGGCAACTGAGTTACGGCTACTCCAATCCATCCAGTAACTTTTATCGCTCTCATACTTCCACTTCTAAGAACTGTCAAAAGCATCTTCAATTATATCCCATATTTTTTTGGTCGCTACCTTTTTATAACTGCAAGATTCAGCCCTAATTTGTTTGTAATCGTTAGGTAGTGTCTCAGATATACATATCTGTTGACTTTCTTTACAAGTTAACTTATTAATTAAGATTCTTTAAGATGAATTAAAAGTCTTTTTCTTATTTCAAAAGATGTGATACTTATTTTTTACATTCGTAATCATATAACATAAGTAAATTGATATTCGTGTTTCATAACTGTGAACCAGAAGTCCGTTTATATTTTTCACTCAAATCTCTCGAACGGCGAACTCGGATGTTACATAATTTGTATATATTTATGTATTTGGAATCATTAGATTCATTGCAAATCACCTCAAAGGAAATATCCACTGTGAGTGTTTGGGCTTTAATATTTTATAATTTTTCCGTATTTTTGTTTGATTAATTTTTTTGATCACTTTTAACCCTCTCTCACCCAATTTAATTTCTTAAAAATATATATTTAACGTTGGATTGTGTGTACTGGAATTATTAGCAAATTTTTAGTATATTTAAATTATTTTTTTTACTTATTGTTTAGGAAATATTCAATGTCATTTTAAAATTACTGTGGCTCTGACTCGTAAATAATTAATTAGTATGTAGACAAATGAAACATTTTTATTACCTTATAAACTATTTTTATTTAAATATACATTGAAAAACTTTGGGACGATAAAAACATTCATAATATATACTTTTTGTTTAGAATTTGCTTGTAATATGTAAGAACGTACATTATCCTTTAAATAAAAAATAATAAAACAAATGGAATAACAATAAATACACTGAGTGTTTTACGGTAGTAGAGAAGTCGAATCACAGAATTCCAAAAGGAACGAACATCGATTTTTGTTTATGATATAAAGTGTGTACGCAGGCATCCAACCCAACGAAAAAAAAATGTGTTACTAGGGAAAGATCACTAAATCATTTAAAAAAAGCCGCAAACGAATAGGGTTAGTACTTCCTTTGTAAATAATTCTCAAAGTTCCTGTATTTTTTAAATTACTCTGTGTGAGAAAGGGTTAAAAATGCTTTTATACTCGTAACCACCGGATATTCAGTTCTAGTAGCTCTATTGTTTCACTTTCTTGGCCATCTAAAAACAAGTTTAATGTATTTTGATCACATAATTGTAATGTTTTTTAGAGGGGGCGGGTGACCGTTCAATCTTTCCAGGATTTTCACGAAAGGGGCACGAAGGAGAATCCAACACGAGTGTTTATCAGGACGGATTGCCCCCCAGAGATACAATGTCTTGCCTCTTAAAAGAAATCCAAGTTTTGCACCAACTGCGCCGGTGTTGTACAGGTACTCGTGTCTAGTAGTTACAACGAATTTATTTTGAATGTTCAGATTTAGACACTTTCAAATGGGCTTCATAAACGTGAAAACTGTAGTTAAGTGCCTTTCTTTAACAACATATACATCCACTTATCAAATTGTTACAAAAATAATTTATTTAATTTAACGTTTGTTACAAAAATAATGTATTTCATTAAACATTTGTTACAAAAAATATTTATTTAATTTAACGATTGTTACAAAAATAATATATTTAATTTAATATTTGTTACTAAAATAATGCATTTAATCTAAGGTTTGTTACAAAAATAATTTATTTAATTTAGCATTTGTTACAAAAATAATGAAAATGAATTTTTTCGATTAAAAAACCTTTGTAACTTTTTTCCATTTATTTATTTTCGACCGGACCGGTCTCACCCTATCACGGACATCGTCACACGCCTGACGATGCCCGTGATAGGGTGAAACCGGTCCGGTCGAAAATAAATAAATGTAAAAAAGTTACAAAGGTTTTTTATATAAAAAAAAACATTTTTATGTGGAATTCCACCATGAATTGACAGTTTCAAAATTAGAAGAAAAAAAAGTATTTAATTTAACGTTTGTAACAAAACTTAAAAGGCGCGTTTAACATATTTTTACGTTGCACTGATTTCCAGTACGAATTTAATTGTACTTCACAATCTCGTATTCATCGGCTAAAGTACTGTTTTGTTCAGATTGTTAAATGTAATATTGTTTATTATTGTAATAAGTTTATGTCCACCACTTCCAATTTATACTAATACTCAGACGAAGGCACTGTTTTGACGAAACCAGTTAGCATATTGTTGTAAATGAATGTGGTGTAAAATACGTTACAGAATTTTGTTTAACAATGTTCCGACACAATTAAAATAATATGTTTTTCGAAGACTATATTATTATTTTTATAAGTAACAAAAGTACAAAGCTTAAAAAAAAGAAAAAGTTTGCACCAAATTCGTCGGTACTATTTATACGCATTGTCGTAACTAGTTGTCACGAGAAATTTATTTCAAACGATTAGATTTTTGTAGCGTAATAATCCAGAAAATTGGTTTACATTGCACGAATAGCCTTGCGATTACTCGCATATCTCCAAATCCTTAAATTCTCAACATTAAAAAACAAATCGTGTCTGCAAATTCTTTTTACCTTTATAATAATGTTGTTTGTCTAAATTCCCCCTAGTCAGTGCGCTGCGTTTCTCCGTAGCACCTAATAATCATTTGAAGAATCGCTCCTGCTCCCAGGAACGCAGATTAACACGGAGGAGATGTTTTTCAGGCGAGAGCTGTTTATTGAGAGCCATCACCTTTATTATTCTTTTATTACACAATTGTTTTCGCCTTTTAAGCGCGCTAGGGGTACTTACCTATAGATTGGCTTTGTTTCCACTCCTACAATTTTATTCTCACTTCTCTTTCTTTGCTTCAATCTTAATAATCGATTCACTCGTCTCTTTCCTTTTGAATATAATACACCCTTTTGTGTTCGAAACTTTTTATTTTAGATTGGGAATTTCAAAGAAACTCGTTACTATCATTGCTTTTGGTTTGATGGATTGCTATTTCCAAGTTCGCAATTGAATAACATAATTAAAGGTAATTTGATCTATTGTAGATTTTATCGTCATTGAACATTTCTTTTTATTTCTTCAAATGATGTAAAATAACTTTGTGGAGTCATATTTACTAAATTAATAATAATTACTTAATTATTTTTAATAATAATAAAAACAATTGTTACCCTTTGCGCTATGCACAAAAATCTTGTCTTAAGTTTTTAAGAACTTTAGTTTATCAATTAATAAATATTTGACAAGTCAAAGCAATTTTCACCAATAAATGTAGACATAATTTGTCTCGACGCCATCTATTTGAGGGATTTAGCCGTTACAAGCCTCTCTCATACTAATAAAGTTGGTTGTTTACAGGTGAAAATATAATAAAACAGTAATTATTGAATGGAACACTAGTATATATTGATTAACTTGGCGGGTTTGCGATAAGCCGACGTAGCTCAACGGTAGAGCATCTGACCGGTGAGATGGCCCCCCCCCCCCACTAGGCTTTAAAGATGTGATGGCCCGTCCTTCCTTCGTTTATGATTTAATTTAGCAATAGACTTCCGTTCGCGCCACCGATTTAAGATGACTCCTCTACTGCTGCCTTAAATTTTCCTAACTAATGTGATTGGAAAACTCTTTGTAGTTTTCCTTCCAATTTGAGGTTTTTCTCCTCCTTGGCCAGCGTGTAACGTCTAGCCCTATGCTAACATTCGAGTGTTTCCGATTTTCTTAATTTTCACTGTATTTTTGCACTCCAATGACTATTGGAAAACCGAGGCCTTATTTGTGGTAACCCCTATTCTTTGTAGCGTAGGCAGACTCTCGCATACCATTGACAGAATTCGTATTCCTAACATTCCTATCTTAGACTTTAATGTTCTGAACTCTCTATTATTATCCTACTATGCAATCTACGTTAATTTCCTATAGGAAGACTAGCATTTTCCTAACTTTATCCCTAAATTTTCTATTTTTCTTCTATCGTGAGTTTTAATGGGAAAACTTAGCTTCTGGGCTATACTAATTGCACTATTCCTGATCTATATAATACGACGTAGTTTCAATTTTTAAATTTGGTATACATAAATGTAATGATCACAGTATTATCGCCTTTCCTCATCGTAATAAGTGTTATTCTACATGGGTTAGTTTCAATGAATTTCATGGTTAAAAGGTACAGTTTTACTTGTTTTGGCGCCATCTCCATCCTCTCCTAAATTTGGGAAAATTACATGATTAGGTTTTAGTTTCCACAGCTTTTGTTATGACGAGAGATCGAATACGGTTTGTTTTGCTGCAATTCGGCTCCAGACCAACCCCTAAAGTACTCGGATGGCCACGTTTCCGGTCGGTAACCCTCTCCTCACAGACGCACAGCCTGACCAAACGGTATACGTAACCTCTTCAATTTTCAGTTCGTGCGCTATTGGTCATCCCCTGTACCGCGACGGAAAGAGCACCTTCCTTATCCATGGGTCCGAGACCCTCCGAATTCCCGTCCTCCAGACAGTTACATTTAAAGGAGATCAAACCGGTTCCGTCCCCTCGTCAAACAACATTATATACTTGCGAATTTTTGCAAAGTCCGGGTTGAAAGGCCGTCCCCCGCATCAAGAGTTCAGAGATAACCACGCTTAAATCAGCAATTATTTCTGCCCAATCGATAGGTACAAATTATAAATATATGTAAACAATACGAGTTTTTATAATCCACAATACTCCAGTTTTCCCAGAAAATTTTGGATCTGACATCTCCAACACAGGTCGTGAATCTGTGCCAGATATTCAGACATATTACATAAGAATATACGTAAAAGTGATAATACAATATACATGATATATTACTTTTGGTTTGGTTGACAGGTTGGTTTAATGAGACCCTGCTATCTCATGTAGTTTGAATTTAACTGTAGATTGATTTTTGTTTGGAGAAAAGGTAGGACTCCAAAGCCCAAAATTTGCAAGGCCTGAACCTTGAAAACCTAAGTCGAAGATAAAATTAATTTTATAACATAACTTGGGAACGTATTGTCGACGAATGATTATGCTTATTTTGATATTTCCAGTACTGTGGGTTTTTGTTTGTTCTGTTGAATTCATCAATATGTTCGAACGGGTGTGGAGCGCCTTTGAATTGAATCTTTCTATGAAAATGGCGCTATAAAAATATGTATGTACGTAAACTACAAATACGTGATTTCTAAAAGATGATAATTCATCGCAAAAGATGATAGTTATTTTTCAATTAAATGTCGACGTTTGTTAAGGTACTTATTCTTCGTAAGATGTACTGAAATTCGAATATATATATACATACTTATACGTATCTACATACTTCGATAAAAGAAGGGTGTGGTTTGGAATGTTGACCTAGTTTTAATAACAGTCGAGGAAGTGTGTCATTGAGATATGCGACAGTTATTAAGTGTCAGAGACCCCCGTCAGGAAGCATAACAATTAGGATTCATTGGTTTGTTTTGGAATGATAACGATCTTTGAATTAATAAAAATCGTTTGGGTTGTTGGTAATTTTAGTAACGTTAGTTTTGAATTTATATGTTAGGAAAAATGTATATATTAATAAAATAAATTGTTTTTATAGGAGATATACATAAATATAATAATTGGTTTTATATATATATACATATTAAACATTGTATATAAATAAACATAAAATAAATAACGGCCATATAGATTTGATAGATACATTATACACTTTCTTTATATATATACCTATACACACATACATACTCTTAGTAAAGGCCAAGTCTTTCACTACACAGTGAAATACCTATAAAAGATGTTCTGAAGTTGTTGACTATGAATTAACTCGATAAAGACAATTATACAGGTAGGTATCTACCGGAAATTTTTATAAATACTTAAATGTATTTATGAAAAAAAAAAATAGGTATTTTTGAATATTTAAAAGTCAAGTGCTGGTAATGAGTGAGACAATTGAATTATCTATAGTACTAGTTTAATTATAATTCAATGCGAAAGGAAAGATTTATCGTAAAATATCTCATGAAGGTAGCACAAATATTTGATTAGAACGGCTTTGTTCAAGTATACAAAACATTCACTCATGATAGATAACGGTCGTATAGTATTGACCTATATATTAAACATTAAATATAAATATATATATATACATATTTACATATACACACATACAATACATGTACTTATAAGTCATTAGAAATATAATTCATATCTCCATCCTCGCCTTCCCCGGGATCCTGAAAACTTGTATATTAATTTGACTCACCTGAATTCCGACAAATTCATAATTTTTCCAGACGGGTTATACACGCCAATATAAAGATTCAGAAAATATTGAACTTCCCTGCCTGGAATGTTTAATCTAAGTTAGAAATATTTACTTAATACAATCTAGTGTTTCCTAATTTCAATTCGTGATCTACCGATTTGTACTATTTCTTCAAATTTAATGATCTCTCAATCCGGATATTATTAAACAATATTTAAATTTTTGTTGTTTTATTTTCCTATTTTATTCTTTGTACTCACGTAATTCTCTTTACTAACTATTAATTAAATCCGTAAACCGAACGCTTGGTAATATTTTAGAGCTTTTTTATTTTTCTTTGACGAAATTAATCCCACGCTAGGTATTAAAAATGAATTATATGAAACTAAGACTCAGCTGTTTTAAACTTTCACTAAATTATTTTAAACGCAATTATATTTAATTTTTCTTAAACTCGTAATGAATTTAGTTCAACACAAAATATGAATTAAATCACATTTCATTTAAACAATTTTAATTAATTCACAGAAGCTAATTTTTAAAAATCTTTAAACAAATAACTTTATTAATTTTTAGAAATTTTCAATATTTATTAAATTATTATTATTATCACATTGCTCTAACAGTTTTGAGAAAATTAATTTAATTACAACTTTTAGAATCTTTAACGCAATTTAAGTATTATTAATTTTTAGGAAATTTCACTATTTATGAAACTATTATTGTATTAGATCAACAAGAGAATTTATTTTAATACAATATTAATTCGAACACAAAACACTTTATTTACTGGGTCACTTTTTTTTTATATCACTTCACTTAAATATAATGAATTTTAGAAGACTTCGATTCAAACACTTTATTTATAAACACTTTCGATTATTATAATTTCACTTAAAACCACCAATTTTAATTAATTCACAGAAGTAATTTTTAGTATCAACTTAATTATAATGAATTTTAGAAACTTCAATATTTATCAAACTATTATTGAATTTAATCAAACTATTGTTGAATCAATCCAACAACTATTTAAAAGAATTTATTTAAAACTTTATTTAATTGTAAGAAACAAATCAAATGAAACTTCCTAAGTCCAAAACAAAACAATTACTTAAAATCGGCCAGCACGTAATTTAATTTTTTTTCTCGCCCGACGTATTCGCGACTAATCCCCTATTCCCTCATTACATTGCCTTATATACCTAGCTTAGAATCAAAAGGATTTAACTCCATTCCATACCTACATTAAATTATGTTCTCTATTAACTC